>JAWNNK010000575.1:0-26414 GCA_035045065.1 Hirtodrosophila trivittata
ACTTGTTTTCCACTTTCAATTTATCACAATTTCACAAACTTTTTAAGAGAATTTTTTTTTTGTCCAAGACGTCTGATCGTCTTGACTGATGCAATAAGAAAGAAAGTGCCTAGCTCATCTACTAGCCTGGAACCCCTTTCCCAGCATCTGGCTGGAATCAAAAAGTCCATATCATTGCCTTTGACACTGGAAATTGCCCCCAGGGTTCCTACTGCTATCGCTACTTTCTTTTACTTTTCTTTTCCTCGATAGAAATGATTTGCCCTATAGGTGGAGCTACTCAACCTTTAATGTATTATTTAATGTATAAAAAAAAATTACAAAATATAGCTTATAATAATGTATTGTAGTACAATTATCCTATCTTTTTCTTTATTATTATTACATAATTTAATTCTTTATCATAAATAACCTTAATATTATCTACTACTAATTTCGGCCTTTCGAATCTACTCCTATGATCAAAACGACAAGTTGACAGAAAAAAAACGTTGCCGCCTTTCAGGCCGTTCCAAAAATTATTTCGTATATGATGTGACATTACACTTTCCTGGGTTTACCAAACTTTGTAAATTGCTCTATTATGATGTGTAATTTTGCTCTCCAATTTCTGTCTTTAATATTATATGCTGTTGCAAACTTAGTATGTTTGTCTATTACTGTTACAAACGATCTATGTTTAATATGGAAAATATCTATGTGAATTATTTGATTTTTATCCTGTGGGGTTTCCGTTCTGCTTAACTTTGATTTAATTGGATTTCTGTCGTTTTTCGTTTCTCTACACTTTCTGCAGTTTGATATTACCAGATTAATGTGGTCTCTTAGTTTTGGAAAATAAATTTTGTATTTTAAGGAAAAAAATGTTTTGTTCATGCCACTATGTAGGTATTCTTTGTATGGCATAATGCGATTTGTTTATGAAGTTGTTCTCCATTTTCTATTTCTATAGCTCTTTTTGTGCATTTAAAAAATTTTATGTTTTTTGTGTCTTTAAATAGGTCGATTAAGATACATTGTACTTTGTAATATACTGAGTCTGGTACTTCTAAATATATGCCTATTGTGCCTTTATTTATATTATTTTGTAGTTTTTGTTATATTTCAATTGTTTCGTCTGCTGGGTTAATTTCTATAATCTTT
The DNA here is from genome assembly GCA_035045065.1 of Hirtodrosophila trivittata. Lineage (NCBI taxonomy): Eukaryota > Metazoa > Arthropoda > Insecta > Diptera > Drosophilidae > Hirtodrosophila > Hirtodrosophila trivittata. The sequence continues at coordinate 1,144 of JAWNNK010000575.1, forward strand.
TTTTCTTCTCGCCTGATAATACTATCCTTTGCTGAGTATGTTACAATGATTTGTGTTTTAAATTTGTTTACTATTTCGTCTTTTATATAAAAATCTATTGGTTCGTTTTCATCTGCTGAGTGGTGTCCGATATTTCTAGATTAGGTTCGTCATTATTATCCATGTTTATAAGCGATGCTGTTTCCTGCCTACTCAAGAAATCTGCTACTTTATTGTCTTTTCCTTTTACATATTGAATGTCATAATCAAATTCTTGAAGTTTTAAAATCCATGTTCTGTGTTTGTCTTTTAAATCCTTTCCTTTATATTTCTTACTTAAATATTTTATTGGTTGGTGGTCTGTTATGATTTGAAATTGTGATCCATATAAATAATGTCTGAAACAATCTACTGCATAAACAATGGCTAAGAATTCTTTATCGGTTGCGCTGTATTGTTTCTCGTGTTTATTTAAAGTTCTTGATACGAATGCTACTGGTTGACCTTGTCGTGACAAAACCGCGCCAATAGCAAAATGACTCGCATCTGTTGTAACTGTAAATTGTTTGTCGAATTCTGGAAATTTTAATATTGGGTGTGAACTTATAAGTGTTTTTAGGTTTTCAAATGAGTCAATAAACTCTGGGTCATTTCTATTTATTGTATTTCCTTTTTGTAAATATTTAATCATTGGGTATGCAATTTTTGAGTAATCTTTAATGAATTTTCTGTAAAATCCTGTCATGCCTAAGAAACCTTTGAGTTGTTTTTCTGTTTTTGGAATTGGAATAGCTAATATATCTTGTATCTTTTTTGGATTTGGTTTTATACCTTCTATTGTGAGTACATGTCCCAAAAACTCAGTGTTTTGTTTCATAAAAGAGCATTTATCTGCTTGAATTTTTAAATTGTGATCCTGAAGTTTTCGAAATATTTTTTCTAAAGCATTCTTATGTTCTTCTAAAGTTGATGAAAAGATCAATAAATCATCTAGATATACCACACATATTTTGTTTATGTCATTCATTATTCTCTGAAAAGTTACTGGTGCGTTTTTTAGTTCGAATGGCATTCTAACATATTCCTAAAGTCCCATTGATGACACAAATGCTGTTTTTTCTATGTCTTCTTCAGCCATCAAAATTTGATGATAGCCTTTTGCTAAGTCCAATGTACTTAAGTACTGTGCCCTACCAAGTTTGTTTAATATTGAGTGCATACGAGGTATTGGGTATTTGTCTGAGATTGTTACATGATTCCCTCCTGAATTATCTATTTTTTCGGCAGTATGCACAAGTGAACTATATTTGCTTCTGATTTTCCTTATTACACCGTTTTTTTTCCACTTCTCTTATTTGTCTTCTGATTTCCTCTTCATATTTTGGAGAACACCTATATATTTTGGAATTTATTGGTTGGTCTGTAGTAGTTTTTATACTATGTACTACTGTATTTGTGTTTGTTAATTGATCCCCTTCCTTGTAATATAACCCTTTAAATTTTTTACTTAGTGATCTTATAATTTCGCTTTCTTCTGTATTCAAGCCTGTCATATTGAAGTCTTCAATTTCACTCACTTCTAGTACACAAGTTTCTTCAGGAATCTTGGACAATAATGGAATTTTGACATTATTTATTAATTGTATTGTTTTCTTAATATTATCTATTTTTTTATGTTTCTTTGAAAGAAGTCCATGCCCAATAGAAAATCATATGATTTGTCTAAGGGTAAGGCTACCCATCTTGAATGCACTTTTGGGGAATATTGAAATTCACTCGGTGCTTTGGTTTTTACCAGAAAAGTATTCGTTTCAAATTTTGTGTTAATAGTGTGAATGGTCTTTGTGTACTTTTCTATTTTTTCATAAACATTTTCCTGTACTCTCTTTGTATGTTTATTAAAAACAAAAATCTGCATCCCTCAATTGTTCCTTCTATATACATTTTTAGATTGTCCGAGGCTACTGGGTAAAATTCTTCGGGGTTCTCACTAATTGAGCTCTCATTATCTTCATCTACTAAATTGTCTACACTCATTGCATATTGAGGATTTTGGTGCTGTACGTTATTATTTTGTCGTGTATTCTGACTTTTGTTTCTGTATTGTTGATTGTTATTGTAATTTCGATTTTGTTTCTGATTGTTAGTATTATATTGGTTTTGTTGCTGATTGTTAGTATAATTTCGATTTTGTTGTTGATTGTTAGTATAATATTGTCTTGTGTTTTGGCTTTTTTGTATATTGTGGTTTTTATAATTATTGCTTGTACTTGCTTGTTGCTTGTTATCAGTGTTTTGGCTATACATATTGCCTGATCCATTATCAAAATTTGTTCGAATTAATAATTTTTTATTTAAATTACCCATTTTTAAACCTATATATTTTGCAATCTCATCTCTTATTGCTGGTACTGTAGTAAGAGGCATTAATTAAACTGTCATAGATCCTAATTCTTTTATTATTTGTATTAAGAGTGTACTTAATATATTAAAAAGATTTTCGTTGTTTTCAAATACCGCAAAATCGGTTAATTCTTCTACAATGTATCTTGCTTTAATATCTAAATCTCTAATGCTGCTTACTCTGAGATTGTTAATTTTTCTTGTGAGACCCATTTGGTCCATTCTTTGTTTATAGTGATGACGTAGTTTTTCCTTGCATTGCTGCCAAGTCGTCGGAGTGTTGATGTTTAGTACAGTCCGTGCTTGTCCTTGAATTTTAGTGTTGAAGATCACGCTGAATACCTGGTCTGCATCATTGCCGTATTCATTAATTGCTTGGTCCACCGACGCGATGAATCCATGCAGTGTTCCCTCTTCTCCCGTAAATGTAGATAAATACCTTGTTTTTTTTCGATGTTGTTTCGCTGCCTTGTAACTGGGCTTACAATGGCCATCCCATGTTGTTGATGAGTAATGATTTGGGCTGATGCTTGAATGCACCTTTGTATTTCACTATTATCGTTTGCCATTTTTAATTTTTTGTTTTGTTTTTATTTTTAAGTTGTTGGGTTGGGGTTTTGAGTTTTTATATTTCTTTGGTTTGATGCTTGAGGTCTTAGGTAGTATGTTTTAAGTTTAATTATATATACTTGAGCATATATTTTGTAACTAAAGTTGAGTATATATTTGTTTGAAAAAATACAACACTCTAAAATATTTTTACAGTATTTATTCTAGAAGTGGTTTGTTCCAGGGTTGAGTATGAGCTGCCGTTCCTACTCTACAATTCTTTTCTTATATTATAATTTTGAGTTTACATTATTGGTGTCTGGTGGCCCAAGTGCTCTTTGGTCCAGCTATGTTTATAAAATTCTGAAGTGGCTTGGTTTGGTTTACATTAGAGTGGACTGATGTCCTGATTGTGGTAAAGGGTGTTGACATTTTAGGAGTAAGAAGGGGGGAGTGGTAAGTGATGACAATTGTATCGTTTTACGAGTAATTAGTGGGGAAGTGGTAAGTGATGACAATTGTATAACTCGCGCTAGAGAAAATATTTCGTTATTGCAATATAAGTGTTGCTTGTAAAGTTGGAAATCAGAGGCAGGAGGAATATAGGAACAGACGATAAAAAGAACTGATTATGGAAGAGTAACTTTTACAGCAACTATAGAATTTCAACATCAGAGGAAGACTGCAACGTTACCAATTCTGATTTTAATATGGTTTTAACGGCAATTAATACGCCACCGCCACAGCGAGTTGACCGGTCGCGTCTAAATATTGTAGACTTGTTTGACAAAACTTCACAATCAGATATGGTAAGGTTTAACCAAGTCTTAGAAAAAGCAATAATATCGGACTCAAATGAAATACTATTCAGATATAGTTGTTGAAGTTTAGAAAGAAGACCTCTAACATTCTGATATGGAATAGTAATATAGTCAGACAAATAGCCTAGTTTTTCGAGACATTATTTGCAGGTATATTAGTAGAAAGAATTACTGGTAATGGCTGCGCTCGTTTTTTTGGCTTAAACTCATTAACAATCATGTGAGGAGGCCAGAAATTTGAGTCACAGATAGTATTAAAGAAATCTGAAGAAACATTGATTTTCAAAGAAAAGATTTCTCTATGAACAGAAAAGTTAAATTTGGTCACAGATACATTTGCAGAAGATCTACTAGCTATACATCTAACTATCGACTCGCAAGTTGTATCAGCCGATAGTCTAGACACGAATACTTGTCTACAAGGAGTAATAACGGATAGAGTAGGGAGTGAAGTAGTCGGATTAACTACTGGAGAAGGAGCCGAGATAGGGGAGTGCCTATTTGTACGTCGAGTGGCTTTCGCCACAGCACCAGTAGATGGTAATGGTTCCGCTAATGGAGTTGTGGGTGCCGCAACTGGCGTAAGAAGTGGAGAAGAGTTGGAAAATTACAAAAAAAAGACAAAAAAAAGTATAGGAGAAACATCTAAATATATGTTGGAAGAAGAATTAAGAGTGGGAGAAGAGGAAGGATGAATAGGTACGGATACAGTTAAGAGCTCGGCTACTTCTGCACGACGTGTCTCAAGTTTGAATTGACTAAGCAAATAAATATTTGAGTCAATATCGCTCGACAGTCGTTTTGCTGTTTTTTTCAGTTTAATAAACTGATTTCGTATCATATTATACATACTTACTACTCACATTACATACTTATTACTACTTTACAACATCAATGTACATTTCGGATGAATGCATCTTTGAGCAGGTGTGTTCGATACACAAACCAATTTGTGTATACCAAAAGAAACACTCAGGCTGACATCCAACAAAAAACGAGTAAATAAATGTTACTTATACTTGTATACTAACATTCATTCTCACTTTCGATTCAGTAAGTGGAGTAACAAGTTGTGCGAAATTAAATCGAGAATAAAAAAGAGCATATGCAAATTGAAACATTTATGTTTTAGATTTACTTGGATCAAATTTAATAATAAATACAAATCACAAGGTAAAAGTAAAATCAAAAGATAAAAAGATAGGGGCCATTACCAAACACATGATAATGATTTTAAAATAAATGGATACAGCATTTGTTGAATGAATTAAAGAAACATCCAGAAAATAGCAAAAAAAAATTGAGTAAGTAATACTTTTAGTAGGTAACACCGAAGGTGATCGGAAAATGAACGTTGACCTGAACGAAGCGCGTGCTCAGAAAATAAAGCATGAAAAGAATTGGAAAAAACAAAGGCAAAAGTGTGTGTAGATTTAGAGGAAAATACTTTCCAGTAGGTGTACAATGAATAGAGAAATTAAAGCGACCTAAAATAATCAGGATCTATGGCGCCATTATCTTATACCAAAAAGTTATTTTTAAGCTGTCTTTTTCTAAGCCTGTCTTTGTTACCTCTGGTGTACCCCACGGTAACCACCTTGGTCCTTTACTTTTTCATTTATTTGTTAACGATCTGCCGTCTATTTTCCTGCACTCCTATGTACTATGTACATTCCTATGTCCGCCGATGATGTGAAGCTGTACTAATCATATAATGACAACAACTCTCCTTATTTATTGCAATTGGACCTGGATGTGATTTTTGATTGGTGTAAATGCCACTTGTTGTTTCTGTATATCTCTAAATGTAAGGTTATGTCATTCAATAGAAGAACGCCTCACACATTTAATTATTGGGAGTACAAATTTAGTAGGTCCGTAAGTGTATACATATTCCAAAGGAAAGGTTTGACATCTGTCAATAATAATTAGTATGCATCAGCATCTGTTTGTGACCACAACATTGTTTTTTGCCTCTTCGAAAATGTCTGATTTTGTGTTAAATAAACAACATTTGCAGGAAGATTTGATTTTCTTTTTTAATGGGAAGAAAGGTGCAGCTGAAGCCCATCGAATGCTTTATGGTGAATCTGTTCCAAGCGATAAGTCGTGCAGAGAGTGGTTTCGACGCTTCAAAAGTGGTGATTTTAGCGTTAAAGACAAAGAGCGTCCTGGCCAACCCAAAAAGTTTGAAGATGAGGATTTGAAGCATATATTGGCTCAAGATCGGTGCCAAATGCAAACTAAACTCGCAGAATCGTTGGGAGTGACTCAGCACGCAATTTCCTTCAATACAGGAAATTGCGTAAGCACTAAAAACCGCCGTATGCTCTTTTGTCCTTGTTTTATGCTCATCGGGACTGTCAGTTAAGATATTGTGAGCATGATGCGGGGATGAATCACACTCTTTGTTTAGCTTCTGCTGACTACTTTTTAGTCGCGTTTAATGATAAGCCGAGTTAGCTGAGGTGGTATTCTTGACCCGCCAACTCACGGGTAAGGGCGATCGTATTTATGTGATCGCTGGACTGTTCAATATCTCGTCGTTTCCAGCTCGCTTCAATCCAGCTGTCAGCAATCATGGCAGCGATTAGCGAACTGAACGGATGCTAGTCATTCTCCTTGAGACTTTTATTTCCACTCCGAACCTCGTACAGTGGAGAAGGTCATGCTCCGCAGTCTCAGCTTCACCCAAGCGGAATAGGCAATGAGGGGAATCGACGTGATGAATCACCCATGCCCAGTAAGGGACTGCGTCAGATGGTAATCAAATTCCTTGATGGCACACGCGTCCCATTCTGCTACATCGGGAATAAACTGGTGCGTCTAGCATCCATTTTCGGATGCATTCCACCTTGCCCGCCACTCTTCCAACAGATGCGCGTGATTATGCGTTCTGCTTACTCCATCCCGCGTCGATGGGAGAGCTTGGACTTGTAGGTCTGTTGGGGAGATGCCTGATAGGACCTGTGCCGAATCTTCACGCATTGTAGCCTCTAATGAGTCTTAGGGCCATCGTAACGTTTGGTTATTCGTTTTTTAACTGCAAAAGAGTTAAACGGTAATGAGATTTACAGTGAATTGGTGTCTATTTATGGTGAAGATTGTATGAATGTCCAAATGGTGCGAAGATGGCGCACAGATTTTTTCAATGAACGCGCAGAAGTGAACGAAGAGCAGAGTGCTGGACGCCCAAAAAGCGTCATTACGGACGATGCGATTGCAGTGGTAGAAAAATTATTCAGGAGGACAGACGATTGACTATTGACGATATTTTGGAAATGATGCCTCCTGAATGTCAAATTCACTGAACTTCAGTCCACACAATAGTGTCGGAAAAGCTTGGTAACAGTAAAGTTTGCCTGCTTTCCGATAATCACAAACAACAACGACTTTAAGCCACCCAAAAATTTTTTTGGCCATCCACCTCACTCTCCAGACCTCGCACCAAGTGACTATTTCCTTTTCCCAAAGTTAAAAGAAAGCTTGGGTGGCCAGTACATCGTTTCAAATGACGAAATTATTATTTAAAAATTACTTAAGTGAACATTTATTAAAATATTTTTTAATATCTAATCTAATTGGCGTCTTTAAGACTCTGGACTATGTCCATACAGAGGTAGGTATAAGACCTTCCTTACTGGTGCCGGGTAGCGTTAGAACTTCCTTGTTAAGGAACTCTAGCGGTAGATTAACCAGATGACCCTGAATTTCAGTGACGCGCTTGGCAGCCAATTCGGGCTCCGTTTTGGATAGTGGCGGCTCCTTCTGATACTTGCGCAGACTGGCAAGTATCTTTACAAAATCCGTAGGAATGCACCTAAACACTTCATCCTAGATCTCTGTATTTCTGGTGGAGATGTGGCGCCAGGTGTGTTGCCAGAACTAATCACAGACGGGATAACTTATGCTTAGCTCGGAGCGCGTCGAGCCATCACCGTCAAGTAAACCCAAATGTTCCTTGAATAGATATTTGCGCAATCTTCCAGCAAATGTGCCACTTGGATACTTCTTGCCATTCATGCGTCCATCCTCGTACTCCTCATCCATTATAATGGCGGCTATTTCCGAGTCCCGTTTGCCGATCATCGAGCGATCGTTGATGTTGGCCGATCCGCAGATGACGACACGATCGTCGGCAATCAGCAGCTTGGAATGCACATAGATCAGCCCAGTAATGGGCGTATTGTTCAGATACGAATGATTCCGCAGACTGTGAAACGATATATAGTTCTGTGGCGCTGCAATGCCTGCCTGGACGCATAGTTCCAGTCGGTTAGGGCTCTCACAGCGATACCCGTATTGCCGCCCACGTCGCCTTCAAATACAGGCAACAAGGTGATTATCACATAAACTCGGAAGCGTTTTCGTTTCTTGTTAGCACGCACGATGCGCTTGAAGAGCGTCTTTCCGATTTGGTTCTGGACATTGTTGGCGGCACCGGGAACCTATATGCCGAGCTGCATGGTGATAAAGAACTGATTCTCAATGTATATATAGTGCTGGGCTTTGGTTATGGTCTCAATGTAGGCATCGTGTATGCTCTGCTCCACGAGATCCACCTCGATGAAGCCACAGTTTCAGGCAGAGACGCTGCGCGGCAGCTGGCAGGTTACACGTTGCTGGCGCCGCTGCTGCAGTGTGGCATTCAGTCGGATCTGATGATAGCTCATGGGCATGAGGTAGGGAAAACGGATATTGTTGCGCAGCTTCTCCAGCTTCATCGCATTCTAGCGCTGTATGAAATGACGTGCCACATCGCTTGCTGAGGCGCCCACAACACAGATGCCCACATCATGCCAGGGCATCCGTGGCGTGGTTGTCCTGTCGATGATGTCCACAAAAGGAGCGTTCAGGTTCATCCAGTCCTTTAAGGAAGGCTTACTTAAGCTTTCAAACAGATACAAAAAATGTATTGATGTCCAAGTCGACTATGTAAAAAAATAATTTAAGAGGTAAAGAATAAAATAAATTTATGTTTACAGGCTAAAACTTTATTTTTTATTTTTTCCCCAACACAGGGAAACTTACTTTTTGAATACCCCCGTAGTACAGTCGCTCTTCACAAACACTAATAGCCTCCTTGCAGGCATCCTTAATCCTCCTACGTTAGGCATTACCTGGGCTAAGGCCGCAGACGTCTGATCTCTGAAATTGATCATATGGTCTATGAGTACTCCCAGGTATTTCTGAGATTTGGCTGATTATCTGTACACTGTTTACCGAGAGCCGTATGCTTTCGACAATTTTTCTGCTACTTAGCAGCACAGCTTTCGTTTTTGGGCCGCTACTTCCACACCAACTTTGTCTGGAGCTCCAACGCCCTGTTGTTCAGAGCTTATAGTTTAGCAATTACACCCTTCGCGTCCTTGGTGACGTGACGCTGCGTCTCGAATGCCAATTAGAGTAGGTTTACTCTACCATTCATCCTTTCTAGGATGCTGCGCAGAACCGCGTTCTTACACGCCATCCTGAGCTCCAATGGCCGAAGCGGTGAATCAATATGAGTCTTTGCTTCTGATGGTTTTTGCGTCGGCACGCTTATCAGATCAGTGCGATTCTGACTTGAAGCATTAGATGCCAAGTTTGCCACCTCTTCAGCATTGCGATTGCTGGATATCGATGGCTGGGGTCGCTTGCTCACCCCTCACGGCCGCCGATACTGGGCTTCCGACACCCTGTCCCGTAACCTCGATCCTCTTCTTGCTTTCCATTCTTGGTTTCTATAACTGATACATTTTAACCCTTCTGCCAGGGGCACTCCCATATTAGCGGGATGGTGTTGCTACCCCATTATTATGAACCAGCATTTCGCCCGGTTCAGGAACAGATGCACACTGAATTTTCGAGGTTCTTTGTATCACACGCACCTACTCATATAAGTCAGCCTCCCAGTCGGGTGACGAAGGAGGTGTTACCGGCAACGCAGCGTGGAAGCGATGATATGCTTGGATAATGTTCCGTATGTATCGTATTGGGCTTTGCTTAGTTAAAGTTTTTAAAAGGGAGGAAGCAAAAACTTCATCTAGAAACGTTTCTAGAGTCTGATTAAGATTGCGCGGTCTTCAGAGCGACGCAAGGATTGTATGATTACTTCACATATGTGGCTAATTGCTAACCAATTGTTTTGCGAGCAAAGTAGGCTGACTAATAAGTCAGTGACTGAAAAAGGTCTCTCAATGCTTATACTTAGCTCTTCTCGTTCAACAGTAAAATGAAGACAGACAATAAAGAACATGTTCGGCGTTTTCAATAGTTTGGGCACAAAACGGACTTTCCTCATGGAGGAACCTATAGAGATATGACCTAAATAACCTATGTCCTGTCAGGGCTCCTGTTCAGGTCTCCTGTTCACCCACTGAAGCACATCAGGGATAGTGCGCCTTGACCAAACGCCACTATTTGCAGCCCTCCATCTGTCCTGCCACTTTGTCGAAGTGGAGTTCCGTTTCACTGATGCTGTCAGCTCGGCGCTTCTTGTGTCCGCTGCTAGCATTTTAAGTGGTATCATGCCAGCGAGAAAAAGAGCTGCATCGTCTCAACCTGTGCAGAATGCGTCTGCCACCCGTAGGGCGCACTTGGGCATAGCTGCCCATGGCGGTGGCCCAGATCGGTGCTGCGCACACTATTATAGACCTGACTACATGCATAATAAGCTGGCGACGTTGCTGGTGAGACCGTCATATTCGCCAGTAGGCCCGAGAGTACAGTTGCTACTTTGGCGGCCTTTCCTGCCGAGTATTCAAGGTTTTGCTTGAAGGAAAGTCGGTGGTCCAGCTTTATGCCAAGATATAACAGTGCAGGTTTCGAGGTCATTGCGCACCCTCCAACATGTATGGTGGCTAGCTCGAGCTTTTTCCTACTGCTGATAAGCACTGCTTCGGTCTTGTGCACGGCGAAGGAGAGCGAATTGCTTTGGAGCCAGTTAACCACTTACTGAACTGTTACATTAGTTTATGCCTCCACATGTGGTGAATCTTTAACGACAGTGACAACAATGTCGTCCACTGAACCCACTATACGGAGTGTTGAGTCGTAGTACTGCGTCGTACATAACGTTCCACAGCAGAGGACCCAAGATGGAGTCTTGGGGTACTCCGCCAGTGCTCCTGTGCCTGCATCGTCCATCTGAGGTGTCGAATAGGAGGATGTTATCCGTGAAATAGCTGCAGATCAGACTTATGAGGTATTCTGATATGGCCAGCTGTATCAGAGCGTTGACTATAGATTGCCAGTTCGTAAAGTTGAATGCATTCTTCACATCAAGCGTTTTGACGAGGCAGTACTGCTCCGAGCCACTTTTCCAACGCGTGCCTTACATGGTCTTTTTGGCAATGTCATCCACCGTGTTGATTGCGTCAACTGTGCTCTTCCTTTTTCGGAAGCCGTATTGCCTAGTTGGAGATTCTGCCGTTCATCCAGTTCGTCTGTTAGCCTTTTTGCAGATAATCCTCTCAAATAAAATTCCGGTCACATCAAGCATATAGAGTGGTCTGTATGCTGATGGGTCTTCGGGGGGCTTGCTGGTCTTGGGCAATAGGACAAGGTTCTATAGCTTCCATTATTTCGGAAATACTTGCGATGGAACTCCTTTTGGGCCTGCATCGCTTTTTGCTGCGCTTGATCGCCTTTGACAGCGCTCCTCTCATGGTGCGGAATCCTGCAGCAGTTGCACAAAGCAGGGTCTTCCACGAGTGCGTTTCACCAGGCACCAGTTGACCGGTTTCCGCCTGATACTACCAGTGTTTTTCATTGGTATGAATGTATCACATACTTTGCTGAGTGCTACAGAAACGTTGTTGGTGAATGAGTCAGTATCAGCGCTGGTCGCTCCTTGGGTGCAAGTGATGAACACCTTAAGAGTTTCCTCATCACCTTAAGGGTTTGCATTGTGTGCAATGTTGCGGTGGCAGCCGCACCGTGCACACTATAGCCAAGTGGTCACTGTGGGTAAACAGAGATACTTGCCAAGATGCTCCGCGGGCCAGTGCTGGGCTTGCGAATGTGACGTCGATGATCGAACATTTTCCAGCTTTGCTATAAGTGTGCTCGGTGGCTAAGTTGAGCAACGGGCTTTCGAGCAGTATCTTCCCTCTATGTATTGTCCGGGTGCTCTCCCACTCAATAGCCCAATTTTTAAAGTCTTCAGCTATTAGGATTGGAGAGCGACCCCTGACATCTTCCACAATGTCGCTGGCTTTGGCGGGTAAGTCCTCTGTTTCACACTAGGAGCGATGTAGCAACTGAAGTGTGCGCTGTCGTATGCAATGTCAGTGAGCTGCAGAACAGGTTATCAGCAATTCCGGATTGCCGCTACTGCACTCGGTTTCTGGACACAGGTAGCATCGGACTTGCTATGATACGGTTCGCTTATGATGGCGAGATCGATCCCCTTTTCGACCACAGCTTGCAGGAGGAGGTCTTGTACCACTCTGCAGTGGCCTCAATTGAGTTGCAGGAATTTAATTTTGTCGGCTGTTAGAGGCCTTCCTGTATTGTGGGCACGCCTTGCTTAGAGGGTGGTGTGCCGTGGATTGTCCACCTTGCCTGGTGCAAAGTATGCAGCAAGGAACATTTTTGCAGCCTTTGGAGGCGTAGCCATCACTTTCAGAGTTGAAGCATTCTTTTGATGCGTCTACCATGCTTCTGCATCCAGCTCACACAGCAAACTCGAGGCACAAATAGTACCATCTCGATTCGAACCTGCAGCGGATTCTACACACCTCCCATCCTATACGTAAGCTTCCCGCTTAGAGAAGTGAACTCGCCAGGTCCTTTTGTACATTTTTCATCGTTGCTATATGCGTGCTCGGTGCCAAAGTTGAGCAATGAAACATTCAGCGTTGACAGGCTTTCGAACAGTTTCTTCCTTGGCTGTTGTCCGGGTTCTCCCCACTCATTAGCCAATTTGTTAATGTCTCCAGCTATAAGGATTGGAGAGCGACCCTACTTAGGCAATATTTGACCCTGGCCTCGTGCGTTTTGTGGCTACTTGGGTTCCTTTGTATCCCTTAAGCGTCCTTTTATCTGTTCGTTGTTCATTCGCTCTCCCTCGTTGTGGCTTGCCCTGTTGGCTTTTGGCTGCTTCACTGTACCTCACTGCAGGAGTTACTTGGGTGGCTTTTTCCACGCCTGTCCGGTCCTCATTGGCCCCTGTGGTAGGGGTACCCCTCGAGCCGTTCCTGAGTGCTGCCACTGCTCTACAGGGGTGATCGCTTGTCGCCATTTGAAGGTACTTCATAGTAGCCAGAGAGTCCTTCATGTTCTGCTTCACAAGTCAGACTGCCGGCTTTTTGTTCCATAGCTAGGAAAATAACCTCGTCAAGATCCGATATTTTGATCAGCAGTATTTGACCCTGGCTTCGTGCGCGTTTCGGTGGAGTGTTTATGTTTACGCTTCTTGAGTTTGAGACGTCTCGTTCTCTCTTGGGAGCCTCAGAGCTTCCCTCCTGGTCTTGATCCGGGCTCATCGGTCTCCACAACCGAGCCGCTATCGAAAAGATCCTTCTTGGCATGAATAGATGCCCCGGTGTTGGGTCCGTGCTTGTAACTGTGTCCGCTGCGCCGGCCAAGTAAGCCACCAACGCAGTAACTCCTTCGCGAGTCCTAATGGGTGTTGGGGCCTCTAGAATCCTCGCCCCTACCGTGGTTGATACCACGGGTGGATTTTCACTTTCGTGGTTGCCACCTGGAATATTATTGTTATTTGCAACCATTCCTAACCGTTCTGTGCATTTTATACCTATTGCTTGGCTGATGCTATTAGGCCCGCAACGGGCACCGAAGATCTGCCGGCCGATCCGGCTTAGACGCAGACCGGTATATTGGTCTCACTTTGAGACAGATGTGTAGTGGATTTACGGTTCCGTGCACTCGATTAGCCTTGCTTGGCCTCTCAAATAAGATGTTTCGCGATTTGACATTTTAGTCGCCTCTTACGACAAACAATGTTGGGCTGGTGGTATTCTTAAAAGCTGCTCACCACACGGTGCTTTGTATGTGTGAGTGAGGTATTTTTTTTATTTATTTTAATAGAAACGCTTTTAGAATCTGAATTTAGATTGCGCCGTCTTTTATCGCGAGGCAAGGAATGTATGATTACTTCACATATGGGCTAATTGCTAACCAATTGATTTGCGAGCTAAGTAGGATGTCTAATAAGTCAGTGACTAAAAGGTCTCCCAATGCTTAGACTTAGCTCTTCCCGTTCAGCAGTAAATCGAGGAAAGGCAATAAATAACTTGCTGCGGACAGGACTTTCCTCATGGAGAAACCTTTAGAGATATGACCTAAATAACCTATGTTCTGTCAGGAGTTGCGTCAAGCAAGTCTACTTGTCCGTGTCTCCTGTTCACCCACTGGCGCACATCAGGGATAATGTGCCTTGTCCAAACGCCACTATTTGCAATCCTCCATCTCACCAGCCAATTTGCCAAAGTGGAGTTCCGTTTCGCCTGATGCTGTCAGCTCGGCGCTTTTTGTGTCCGCTGCTAGCAGTTTAAGTGGTATCATCCAGGGAAAACAAGGCTGCATCGTTTGAAACTGTGCGGAATGCGCTCGCCACCCGTAGGGCGCACGTGCGGTAGGTAAGTCGGCATGGCTGCTCAAGTGTCTTTGTTGCCATGGCGGTGGCCCAGATCGGTGCTGCGTACATTATTAAAGATCTGACTATGAGATTGCGCACCCTGCAACAGGTATTGTGCCTAGCTCGACCTTGTTCCTGCTGCCGATAAGCATCGATTCAGTCTTGTACGCGGCAAAGGAGAGCGAATTGCTTTGGAGCCAGTTAACCACTTGCTGAGCTGTAACATTAGTTTACGCCTCCACATCGAGGTAAGTCTTTTCGACAGTGACAACCGCAATTTCGTCCGCTAAGCCCACTGTGCGAGTGTTAAGTCGTAGTACTGCGTAGTACATCACGTTCCAAAGCAGAGGACCCAAGATGGAGCCGTGGGGTACTCCGCCAGTGAGCCTGTGCCTGCGTCGTTCATCTGAGGTGTCGAATAAGAGGATCCTGTCCGTGAAATAACTGCAGATCAAACTTATGAGGTATTCTGATATGCCCAGCTGGAACAGAGCATTGAATATTGATCGACAGTTCGCAGAGTTGAATGCGTTCTTCACATCAAGCGTTGTGACGGGGCAGCACTGTAACGTATTGCCAGTTGGAGTTTCCTTGCCGTTCATCCAGTTCGTCCGTTAGTCTTTTGCAGAAAAAATTTCTCAAATAAAAAGCCGGTCAAATCAAGCATATGGATTGGTCTGTTTTTGCTGCTCTTGGGCAGTAATACTATCTTCTGTAGTTTCCATTTCTTCGAATATACTCGTCTCTCTATGCAGACATTATAAAGATCAGCGAGTATTGCTGGCTTCAAATGAGCAAATGGTGGTCAAATGTGATCACCACTCGTGTTCGAGCTCCGTTTGGGACTGGCTCCTTGCCAATTTTAATTCGCGTTGCTTCCTCCGTGATCTCCTTAGTGTCCGTGTATTTTGGATCCGCTCCAATCGTAGTATGTGAAAACGAGACAAGTGGCTGCTCCGGGGTCAGCGTTTCAACAATGGTGGTAAGTTGCACGTCTGACTGGCATTGGGCGTTTGAACAGCTTCCCCATTACGACCTTATATGGCAGACCAAAGGACTGGGACTCGGCCGCGTCGCAAAGGTCACTACAGCATCGGTTCTTGCTGCGCTTGATCGCCTTTTACAGCGTGTCTCTCATGGTTCTAAGGTCCAGCAGCAGTTGCACAAAGCAGGGTCTCCTACGAGTGCGTTTCACTAGGCGCCGCGGTCGTATGTACTCAAGCCGGACCGTAGCAATATCTGAATTCCACCAGAAAACCGGTTTCCGCCTGCTACTACCTGTGTTTTTCCTGGTCATTAATGCATCACATACGTTGCTGAGTGCTACAGAAACGTTGTTGGTGAATGAGTCAGTATCCGCACTGGTCGCTATTTGGGTGTACGTGATGGACACCTAATGGGTTTCCTCATCACCTTATCTTCCACAATGTCACTGACTTGGCAGCGAAGTCCTCCGTTGACACACTAGGATAAAGGAAGCAGCTGTAGACGTATGTCCCGTTCCCGTTTGCCTTGACGTATCCGCTGGCGTATGCAATGTCAGTGAGCTGTAGCACAGGTTGTCCGCAATTCCAGATTGCCGCTCCTGCACTCGGGTTCTGGACCCAGGTAGCATCGGATTTGCTATGGTAGGGTTCTGTTATGATGGCGAGATCGATCCCCTTTTCGACGACAGCTTGCACGAGGAGGTCTTGTGTCGCTCTGCAGTAGCCTATATTGAGTTGCAGGAACTTAATTTTTACGGCTGTTAGTGGCCTTCCTGTATTGTGGGCACGCTTGGCTAAGAGTGTGGGTTGCCGTGGATTTTCCACCTTGTCTGGTGTAAAGTATGCAGCAAGGAAAATTTTTGCAGCTATTGGAGGCGTAGCCATCACTTCCACAGTCGAAGCATTTGTTTGGTCCGTTCACCTCGCTTTTGCATTTAGCTGTTGTGTGGTTAGACCCTGCTGCGTATCCTATACAATCCTAACATCCTCTACATACGCTTCCTGCTGAGAGAAGTGAACTCGCCAGGTCTTTTTCTATGATAGGAGTGGCTACTTGGGTTCCTCTGTATCCCTTGCTTAGCTTCGGGACAGCTTCGGAAGGCAGATCTCCATCGATGAGTCTGCAGTGCCTCCTCAGTTGATGTCCACTCGGGTGTGTGCCTGACCTTAACCAGCACCTTCTCGGTGATTGTCTTGACCTGAGGTTGGTCACATAGAAATTCTTAGACGGCACGTTGCCGCTTGGACGTGGCGTCGTTTGCTGAGCATCGCGGCCAAATCAAATAGAAAGTGGATACAGAAGCTACAACACAAGGTACATACGCAATTCCTGCCTGTAGCAGTTACAATGACAGGCTTGCAGTGCTGATCTAAGTGTAAGACCATTGTTATAGATAGATTGGCGAATTAATTTATTTAAGAAGCAAGTACGTTATTTATTTTTTTTATATATTTAATGTCAACTATTAACAGTCAACCAAAATTTAAGAGTTACATTATAATTTTTAAAATAAATTAATATTAAAATAATATAATTTAAATTTTAAATGAAATATTTAAGTTAACTAAAGTTAATAAATAGGGTGTTCAAAATGAGAATATTAAATGATCCAACATTTGTTGCAAGGATTGGGAAAACCTCAGAAAAACCCAATAAGATCACTATGATTAGTAAAGCAAATTAGTGCTAGTTACTACGTGCTTAAAAGTTAAAAATATGGTTTTTAATCGTATCAAAAGAGGACTCTGAGTTGAAGACTCGAAAAAGTCTGTTATAGTCAACACAGAGAACTTGAAAAGGTTAATGCAGTGAATAGTTAGTATTACAAGTATTTAGAAAAAGTGGTGTGAAGTTACGAGTACGTCTCAAAGGTACAGAAAAGTTAATTTGGCTCAATAGCAGAGATGAGTCAATTTTGCCAATTATTAATTTATGTAAAACTAGAGCTCCCAGCATCATGCGACGGTTAGTAAGAGATAGGAGGTTAATTAATTGCAATCTACTGTGGTATGAAGGCAAATCACTACCTGAAACCCAGTTAAAGCCGCGAAGAGCAAAAAGAAGAAACTTCTTTTGAACGAATATTGAGGAGACCACACACAAAATCCGTATTCCAGAATAGGCCGAACAAGAGAAGTATATACCAGTTTAGCCGTATAAGTAAAATAATCATTCACGTTGACAGTTAACGAGTTAAAGAGAAATGTAATGGTGAATGTTAATATTATATTATAATAAATTTAATTGATCCAACATTTGCTGCAAAAATTAGATTAAGAGAAGAAGAAAAAGGTAAGTTCAACTGAGCGAAGGGCGTGTTGAAAAGATGTAGCATGCTACATACATGCTGAGGAGTGTGGTAGAATTGAAAAATCGATCAGATTATTCGTCATTTTTCCGGTTCTAGCTTATTGGCTATTGGGAGTGGGGTAAAAGACCATATCGCTACTAGTACCCAGTATAAGCTTTATTATAAAAAAATATTTTCGTGAACAGTGAAAACAAAAAAGACGGGACGACGGATAAAGGGATAAAAGGTAGGAGCATACATTGACTTTAGTTCTTTTGCGTCCACGAGTATTCCAGTCCAGATCCGACAGTTTTGCTTAATTACGTATCCGTTGAGCCAGAAATGAGCCTCATCGCTGAACACAATTTTTCGATAAAACAGCGGATTTTCATGGAGTTTTTCTAAGGCCCATTCACCAAAAAGACGCTGTGGTAGGTAATTAGGCTTCAATTCTTGCAGAAGCTGAATTTTATAGGCTTGCAAACCCAAATCGGCACGCAAAATTTTCCATGTGGTTGGGTAACACATGCCCAATTGCTGAGAACGGTGACGAATTGACATTTCAGATTCTCATTAACACTGGACGCTACGACTACAATATTCTCTTCTGTACGCACTGTACGCATGCGAGTCGATGGCTTATTGACCAACAAAGTAAATTTGGTGCAAAAATTGTTGATAACAGCACGAATTGTTGATTCACTAGGTCGATTATGATGACCATAATATGGTCGTAACAAACGATGAACGTTTTTCCCAGAGCAAAAATTTTGATAGTAAATTCAACAATTTGTAATCGTTGCTCGCTTGTAAGTCTTTCCAAGAAGAAATGGCAGAGTATACTGAAAACTTTTCACTTTGACGGATGACGTTTGAACGCCATTACCAACCAGTGTTGCTAACCTGAAATGCTTAGCTCTTAAAAAATCACTCTTTATATGTAAGTTATACATGTATCATGAATACGAGGAGTCCTACTTTTATTTCGAGAACTGGCAACACTAGCGTCAATAGCTGAAATCTCTCAGCACTGCGTCGATTGGTGTACGAAAAGTATTAAAATTAACGGCCGTGGTGCTTCAATCGGCGTGTGTAAATAACTAATTTAAATTTATTCCTCTTTCTTTTCTTATTTATAATTTGCTTAGTTTCTTATATTTAATTCATTAATATATATATATTATATATTATTTTTTATTTATTTACTTTAACCTTCAATAAATAAATAGTATTTTCTAAATGTAACAGCCACTGCCGACTCAGTGCGGATTGCACGATCAATACCAAAGACACAAGAATTCCGAGAGGTCGGACCCTGTTGTAATGTGCGTATGTACAAATGTAAAACTGTCTGGGTGCTAAATCATTGCATCTCTCTATTAAACTTGTAATATGCAACCAGACTTGACAATTATTTAAGAGAAATCAATTGACAGACTTACTGATTTGCATTTCGGCGAGCTCCCTTGAATCAGCTTTCAAAACAGAGAATTATTCAGAGCACTCACTTAACACGGGATTTACCACTTGTTTGCACCGTATTTCACTTGTATTGTACTTCACTTGTCTCAAATACAAGAATACATACAGTATAACATAATACTAAAAATTTAAAGAAATAATAAAAACAATATTACTTTAAACTTATTTAAAATTTTATTTTGTTATTTTGTTTGCTTTCTCAATATTGGTTTTGAATTCATTTTTCTCTTAACATTTGTGTATAAATTGCTTTGTATTTGGGTGATTAATAAGAAAATTAAAAATAAATTAAAAAAAGAATACTATGGAACACCCAATCCATGACTTTAAGATTTTAAATCAGAAAGTAGGTGCCGTATCCGATAAAATTTATTACTATAACAAATTAATAAATCTTATTTTGATAAATATCAAATTTACCTTATTCGTAATGCGGCACTATACAAACGTAAATAGCCAGTTTCAGGCAAGTTCAGGCACTTTCTTCATTTAATTTCATACAACCAATTTATATACAGTACAATCCCGATAAAATGTACCCCGATAAATCGGAAATCTAAATAATTCGTTACAACTTCTGACCCCTTGACTGCTGCCGCCTTAATGTCAAATCTCGATAAATCAAAATCCAGTGTAATACGTATAAATGGTGATCCCCTTGTCATTTCGATTAAGAGGGATTCGACATTTTATATTTTACATATACAATATATACATTTTTTAACTTTTTATTACAAAGAAGTTTATTCACCGTGAATATTGCAATCGGAGAGAAAGTGCCTAGCTCAATCACTGACTTAGTAACCCATCCCCAGTAACTTGCTTGAATTAAAAGTCTAAGTCATTGCCTTTAACATTGGAAATTTCTCCCTGGGTTTCTAACGCTATCGTGTTAGTGTAATCTAGAAGTCTTTGGTGAAAACACCCCTTGTTTTTATAGAAATAGGCGTAAGCTTGATAAAAGCCCGTCACCGAAGCCAGATCGAAAAATACCCACTGAAACAATGAATGAGTGTGATAGTAGCTCCATAGTAGCTCACAAATAAAATACTGGCTTTACATCTCCAGAAGAACAAGATATAATTTCTGAATGTATGCCATCCTGTATGTATGTATTCCAAATATCAACAATATAATTAATTACCACAAAATAATTAATTGTTTCCCAATAACCAATACGCGATGCTCTCAGAATAAAAAAATCCTGTGTATTACATATGATGATTATGGACGCAGAGTTTTATTCCATTATTGAGTCAAATAACACAATTTTACAAATTCGGATCATATTTTGGAATCGACCAGATGAGAACGATACTTTAAGTATTTTTGATGTCCTAAACTCAAATCTTCAATATTGGTTCTAATTCTTAAGTTAGTACATATTCATACATGTCGGCAGTACAAGCATCTTATAACGTCATTTCGAACCAGTTTTTGTGATGTGATAGTGTTTTGGATTTTGTGAGAATGCAGAGACAACTTAGGAAAGTCGATTCAAAGTGATTTTCATATGTTTGTGGATATTATATGGTCCCTTCTTAAATAATTGGACTTTCACCTACTTAAAAGGTACAACTCAAAAAGTACTACTTAGGTCGTCTATTTCGAAGTCAGTTCATGTTACTTCAGGTGTACCTCAAGGTAGTCACTTAGCACCCTTATTACCCTTTCTATTAACGATTTCCCATCCAATATCTCACATTCCCATGTTCTCATTTATGCAGATGATATTAAGCTGGTTTTCTCATATACTGATCCCCTTCTTCACAATCTTCTACAAGATGATTTAAGCGCTATGTAACGTTGGTGTTCGGCCAATGAGTTGCATCTCAATTGTGCAAAGTGTATGTTTATGACGTTAAGTCCATCTATACCCTTCTTAGGTATGTATTCGATCGATAATACTCCCTTAAATCGTATGTCTACAGTGCAAGACCTTGGTGTTTTATTTGATTGCAAATTGAAATTCAACTTGCACATCACCACTATTATAAATGAGGCCAAGGGATTACATGGTTTTATTAAACGTTGGTCGAAAGAATGTGATGATCCTTGCACCACATAAACCCTTTATGTTTCTCTTGTTTGACTGATCCTGGAATACTGTTCGTGCATTTTGGTGCCCACCAACCAGGATCGCATTGAGTCCGTTCAGAAGCAATTTGTATTGTTTGCTTTACGTGGATTAAATTGAGACCCTAACCTTTGTTTACCTTCTTATTCCAGTAGGCTTCTCCTTCATAATCTTCTGTCGTCATTGAATCGTAGAAAAACTCTTGGTGTGATTGTTTTACACAAATTTATTAACGGTGACATTAGTTCGTCTTATTTATTAGGTCGTTTCAATATTTCTGATCCCCGTAAAACAACTAGAATTTTAATCCACTTGCCTTTCCTAGCGGCACAACTGACTACGCTTTACACAGCTCAATTCATGCTTGAGTGTGAACACCACGTCTTCTCAAAAGAAATATCCCTTCACTCTGTAAATTTACTTTCTCTATTTTCCTTTACCTTAGAATAAATCCTTTCCCGAACTAACATAACCTCAATTTTTCTTAACCCCTTTTTTACCTTATAATTCTTAACTTTACCTATTCATTATACTGCTACTTTAAAATATTTAATTTTGCTACGTGAACTTTCCCATGTGTTGCATTTCCAGCCCCTAGTTTTGACTTACCATCCGAGGCTGCATCAAAAAACTAGGTTCGTGCCCCGTTTCTTTGTACATTCATTATCAGAATGTTAGAGGCTTCTTAACGAAGCTTTAAAATCTTTATTTGGCTAGCTTTTCCCTTAATTTCGACATTATCGCTTTAACAGCGATTTGATTAACTCCCACCATATCTGACAGTGAATTATGTCAAATCGATATTCTATATTTACACATGATCGACAGATACGTCGTGGTGGTGGCGTACTAATCGCCGTGCAATCCACATTTCAGTCTGATCATATCACTTTTAATATGCCTTCAGATGTGGAAATTGTTGCTGTTAAAGTAACATCTTCAACACAATATATTTTTACATTATTTGATCCTACAATCCCCCATTATCGGATTTACATGTTTATATGCAACATATTACATGTATAAAAGAAGTGCCTTTCTAGTGATGGATTCTGATAATTTCATTGCGCTTGGTGATTACAATTTACCCAACATATCATGGATTTATTCCAATAACTTAAATTATCTTGTGCTTTCCAGTAATCATGAGTTTTTAAATTGCATTCTTGATTTTTCAATATTTCAGATGAATCCAATTAAATACCATTTTAGTAGGATTCTGGACATAATTTTTATTAACGACCATGCAAACTCATGCATCTATAGAACTTCGCCACTTACTGTCCCCGAAGATCCTATCATCTATTGAAATTTGTATCTCACTTATTGTTCCTTCTACACCACCTCGTTAGCAAGTACCACGTCGTTGCTTTCGTAGGGGTAATTACTCCCTACCTAATGAACTTATTCTTGCAACTGACTGGTCCTTTCTAAATAGAGTCTCTGAAAGCCCTTGGCACTTTTTATGAAATATTAAACTGACTCTTTGATGTTTGTATCCCTAACTTCATCCCGTCGTTTAATCTGTCAAAGCCACCTTGGTTTTCTCGCAGACTTTTGTACCTAAAAAATGTTAGAGTCAAAACACTTTAAAAGTATTAGAAAACTGGCTCTAATGTTGATTGGTACAATCTTGTTGCCAAGTCAAACTTTGTCCTTCTAAACTCTGTATGTTACGAGAACTATCTTGCTCGGTGTAAAATACAGTTTTCTCGCAATCCTAAGCAGTTTTTAAATTTTGTAAATCTGAAAAGAAAATCCTCAAGAGTACCTGCCTATTTTTTCTAGGAAAAGAGAAAGCTAACAACGAATCCGCTACAGTTTATCTATTCGCCAACTTTTTCCAATCTACTTACTCACCCTTGTCTTCCTTCAATTCAACTTACCCTATAATATTCCAGCCTCTAACTTTATCTTCACTCCTACTATATCTTGTAGCTCTCTAACCTCTTCTTTTAATTCATTAAAAGCTTCGTTCTCTCCTGGGCCTGACAAAATTCCCAGTTGTGTTCTTAAGGAGTGATGATCTTCTCTGGCTGAACCGATGCTTAAGCTTTTCACTCTATCTCTCGAGGGAATCCGTTCAAAAAATATTTGTGCTGTTATTACTGTTCAGCAACAGCTCTTTCCATGCTTTATGTGTTAATTATAATAATCCACACAACGTGATCTCAAATGCATTTTCTCTTTCTTCTTTAAAATATTCTCTTTTCCTTTATCTTAGTAGAAACAATTAACCCCCTTTCTAGCTACATTACATACATTTATCTTCTCCGTTTATAAACTTATAATTCTTCATTATACTGCTTCTTTTATATACTATTACTTCTAATAGTACATTAATTAGTAACAGTGTAAGCCCTATTTACTAATTCTCTTATATATTAATACCTCAATATATAATGCAATGTGCTTCTATATACTATTGCTAATAGTCAATACGTAAGTAATAGTACATTGTCAATATTCTAATACTCCTTTATTCTACACAAACATACTAATATATTGATCTGATTGGGTTTTTCTGGGTTTTCCCCAATCCTTGCAATAATTGTTGGATCGATTTAATTTAAGTCAATTTTTCTTATATTTTCATTCCCCAGTTTTAGATTTAAATTTAATATTCTTAATATTTCTATTTTTATTTTTAATTTGAATTCCTATTTAAATTTTATAATTTAAATTCTTTTATGTTTTAAATTTAATTCCGTAGTCAGCTGCTTTTAGTTGACTTAAATAAATAAATAAAAAAAATAGCCTATTTCTTGTTTTAACTAACTCCTCTCACCGTGGGTGTGCGGAGAAGTATGTCTTTTGGCTGGCGACTTTTTATTCTGCGCTGCGTGCGAACCGTTGCTAGGCTATTGGCCAGCTGGTTTCTGTGTAGCTCGACCCTAGAATTATACCCACTGGAGTGGAAATTAATTTGCTGCAGGACAGGTTCAGGTTCAGATCTCTGTGCAGCATCTGATATACCATACGCAGGCGGTCATCATTCTCGCTATTTTGTTTTTGGCCACCTGAATTCGTTGGATTTGGCTATCAGCAGCCAGTCCCCAGATTTGGCATCCATATTTCCATTAGGGGTGCAATTATTTGCCTATAAATTGTATCATTGTTGCTCAGAGGAAGCTTTCTGCGCGCACTGAGATGACACCCACTCTTAGCTTCGCAGCTCTTACTCGCATCCTTATGACTGAAATGTGATCTTGGTGGACGGGCACATACTTTACAAGGATAAGTGGTGGAATTTTACGTCTGAGTGAGAAGCACACGGTTGCTGAGTTTTGGCTGTTAATGTTAATAATGTTAATGTTAATATTCCATTGCATTGCCCACTGCGTAAATGCAATGGCGTATTAATGGATGCCGTCGGTAGCATCATGTTCGCAGGAAGACCTGTACATTACACAAACATCGTTTGCGAATGTGGCCAGCATCATCCAGGGTCGATACCCAATCTTGCGTCTGCTTGCGGCATATCTGCACTGTACAAACAGTAGAGCAGCGGGCCCAGCTCACTTCCCTGTGGAACAGCAGCTTCCACATGGTGGTTTTCCGAGAATGCTGGGTGGAAGCGAACCGCAAACTGTCTGTTCCCAAAAATGAGCGCACTATAGCAAAGTATGGTGCTGGTAACGTTCTCTTAATTTTGGCCAGTGATCAAGAAGAGTCCGTTGAAATATTATTTGTTATTGAATGCCCGCAGAATTTGGTCCATGAATTTAGAGCGATGCAAAAAATACCCTTACCGAAAAACGCTTCACTTGAGAACAAGGTATTAATTTATTCTTGATTCAATCATTCAACTATTCTTTCTTGAACTAAAAAGATGACCAGTTCTTTTGGCACAGAATCCAAATGCTACCAGAAAGATGAAAAAAAAAGAGTCATATTTAACGATGGTTAATACTTTGAATAATGTCTCTACATTTTTTTATTAAGATAAATACATAAAATAATGAATCGAATTTATATAATTACCTAATATCAGGTTAAATTTTTCATAGTTAAAGGCGATACCTATACAAAAAACAATATTATTCCGCAATATAAGTATGATTCCACACAAAAAAAAGGGTGAATAATTATAATAAC
>JAWNNK010000583.1:0-59947 GCA_035045065.1 Hirtodrosophila trivittata
GCGGCAAAGCCAATTAGCCTAAGACCATTGCTTGAGGTGGTATTATGTAGGCTAAAGCGCCCGACAGACGCACCATATATACTTTCTCGCCCAATCTTGGCATTGAAATCTCCGAGGAGAATCTTAATGTCACGCGAAGGGCAACGGCCGTATGCACGGTCAAGCTCCGCATAGAAAGCATCCTTGGTAACGTCGTCCTTTTCTTCAGTTGGGGCGTGCGCACAGATCAGGCTGATGTTGAAGAATTTTGCTGCAACTCGGATCGTTGCAATTCTCTCACATATGGGCAAAAAATGAGAGACACGACGCCGTAGCTTGGCACCTACAACGAAACCACAACCAAACTCATGCCGATTTGGATGGCAGCTGTAATATATATCGCAGTTCTTCTTCTTGATGCAGCCTTGTCCTTTCCATCGCATTTCCTGTATAGCAGTAATGTCCGCCCTAAATTCATTGAGGGTATCTGCTAGTTGTTGAGCAGCACCTGGTCTGTACAATGTCCGTACATTCCACGTGCATACTCTCAAATCATTGTCCTTTTTACATTTTCCGTGGTCGTCAACGTTAGTTCGAATCCTTTCCGAGGCTCTTCTAGCATCTTTCATTGAAGTAAATTTTTTATATGGGTGGATTTCAAGTCCTACGCCAAAACCTAATTAAGGCATTAGGAAAACCCGCCGCGCACATTAGTTTGTCCACTCAACGGCTGCTGAGCGACAATCCAGAGGAAACCACGTGGAGGTGGTACGTCGACTTGGGTCAAGTAAGAACAAGGATCGTGCTGGCATTCACCAAGTTGAAAACGGTCAGACACTTTGCCTTGGAACATACTACTATGAGCTGCATTTATCGCCTTATATATAAGCAGTCATAGTGCTCATATTTAGTTACTCACGTCGTGATATTATTTTTAACTTCATTATAACATAGTACAATCATACGATATGTTACTTACTTCTACTTCTACTCGAACGACTGCAATAAATGATTATAATAATTAATTTTATAAAAATAACTATAATTTTTTGTTGTAAGTAGCCACTTGAGCCATTATGTTAATTACTTAGTAATTTATTACTACTTTTCTTACCCTGCAAAGTTATAGCAAATGATAATATGCTTTAAAGGCGTGACTGCATAAACGATCTTTGGATAGCATCGATTAATTTATCTCACATGATTTCACACCAAGATTTCTACGTATTTATCCGAATGTCTAATGTTTTCTTTTAATCATGCTGAATCGCAAACAAAATAGATTTATACACGAGTTTACACTTAACAGAAACCTAATCCGATATTAATCTACAACTTGTCTTTAATTATACTCAAAAGGCCATTTGTCAAACCATAAGACTCAAAATTTTAAATATTTTTTATAGTTTTAGCTGCATGTAGCTGCATTAGGAAATTGTTAAACATAAAAGTTCACACCAAAAAGCTTGCTCGGATAACTATCCTCATTAATTTAACGCATCATCATTCAACATTGTCAAAAAAAATCTAATTTTGCAGCCATAAAAATTAATTTAAATAACTTTGAACTATCCCGAATATAAAACAAACAAAAAATTATGATATTGTTGTATTTACCTGAAGCTTTAATGCACCATTACACTTCCTTATAATAATTGTATTCTATAATAAAAACGGGGATATATCCAAAAACTACTGGGATAACTTTTATCCGTTGGATTTTTCAATTGGAAACTATGGAATTTACCTATTGTATAAAAAGCTTATCAATCGGGGTACACAATTGGCGTCATTTGTTGTCTGAAAATAAATATTATTTTATTTATTTATTATTGTACGAGTATCCGCATGATAGTAATAGAAATCGATTAAGTTTCGATTAAATTACTTGGCACTTAATTTTCAGTTAAATGCAGCCACAAAATGAGGTTTCACATTGCGGAACAGCGACACGTTGACTAATAAATAATAATTAATGTTGTGGGAAATGCATTAATTAACAACAATGTACATTTATTTATTATTCATTGAGTTTTTCAAAAACGTGTAAACAATTGAATTGACTGAAGAACTGCAGACATCAGCAATAAACATAGAAAAATATTATATAAAATTCTCCTAATGCGACTACCCTCAATGGGTAGCCCCATTGTGCTAAGCGTTTATAAATAGCTACCTGCACAACATTTTACCAGCTGCAATTTGCTAAAAATGTCCGCTTTCGTCATACACTACTTATAGACCGTATACCCATAGACCTTCCCATATAACGCATTCATACTTTACCTTCACCAAGTTTCCGCTGACCCTGGGAAATATGCGTAACTACGATCTAAGCCAAAGTGCTTAGCAAATATTTTGATAGCTGACGATAAAGGTAACAATATCATCGACTTGTATGACTTATAGATCATCCCAATGGCTTTCGTGATTGTTCAGTTCCCGAATGCTGTCATGCTTACACAAATAGAGCCTAGCACCCGTAAACTAAAGAATGTTATCAGGCTCAGGTTTGCCAAAGTTTTATCATTTATGACCGACAACCTTTACGATTTGTGTACTCTTTTCGATAGGTCTTACTCAATATCGTTGGGAAAGGTATTCTCAGATCCATCACATTGCAAATTTATTCTACATTCCTGATCCGAGTAGTATATATACTCATTCTATGCAAAATTGTCTCTTCATAGATGGAACTTCTAAAATTCCTATTCTGTTTTATGATGTGGCGTTGCCACAGTGTTAGAGAAATGTAGATAAATCTTGAACACCTCCTCTATTAACTGTGGACTGTTCTATATCTTGTTTTAAAACTTATTCGCTCTATTTTTGGTAATCGCACTACACACAGAACAACCCACAACACACATTCCATAACACCCATGGCCGTAGATCGTCTTTGTTTATGCTCTGACTTGCACTTGATTTTCATGGTCTCCGGCGAAGAGCTTTTCTCAGTGCCATAATTTGTATACATAAACAGCCACATAAAAATAAAAATAAATAAATATAAAAAAACAATGCAAAAAATTGTTGTTTCACAAATTTATAATTATGAGTATTTCGTTTTATTTATGCAAATTGTGTTCTTAAAATAAAATTTGCCAAAGTCAGTCGAAAGAAAGTGTGAAAATTGAGGGACGCGTCCGAGTCCAAAGCCGCTTTATAATGTGCTAAACAATCAAATCGTGAAAACGTTCTTCAACAAAATATTTATACAAAATGTGCGTATATAAGAAATCCTATTAAATCATGTCAGAATCAAAAAATAAAAAGATATCTTTATTTATATATATTTAAAGGAATTTTCGTATTTTGCTGCTGTCACTTAACTTAAGCTTTTGCAATTGTTTTGCATTTTATGATTTATATACTGACTATAGGCCATAATCTATATTTTTTATTAAAGTAGGTAGAAGAATGCATTTCAAATAAAACGAAAACATATCATTCTGTTATTCTTAGTAGTTAAGGAGTTTCCAAGTATATGGAAACAGCAAATGTCTTATGTTATTCATATGAATTTCCGAAAAATGTATAAAGTATTCTTGTTAAATAACCCCATTAGTTGCCTTTTGACTTGACTGTCTGCTATGAATTAATGACTAACTACCCATTAAATTATGAGTAATCCATCTTCAATTCTATCTCTTTCAACATGATCTTATTCCTTGGCTCGGCTTATTCATGTAATCATCAAAGATTGCCGACATGCCATATTCAATGAAGCTTTGAGCTTCGCCCTTATTAGTCATTTGAATCTTTTAAGCATTCTGAATAAGACTTTTGACGTTCTCACACCCATTGGCCACTACCTAAATGACTTTAACCTATGCAATTGAAATACCCTGATTGTAAGTACATGAATATATATAGATATACATATACGATTATGTGGCCTCAAAGCACAAATGATCGATCCACATGCAACACACAACTGACTCACTTTAAATGTTTCACCGATATTGCATTTGCGGTTCGGAAATAGTCTGGAAAACAAATCAGTTAACGAGAAAACTCATCAGTAATTGGAACTTTAGATACCCTAGAAACTCATAGATTTGGCTTTATTTTGGAGTCATGATGTACTTATCGTTCTGGAAGGTCTGCCAAATTCCAAAGCCAAGCGAAACGTATGCTTAAATATACTTTTTGAATCGTATATACTATATATAGAGTTAATATACTCGTGAAATCTACTTTTTTTTATTGAATATAAAACCTAAGTTCAGCTCTGTCTTGAATTATAGTTCTAAAGATATTCATTTCATGCATCGTCTCATCGTTTAATATCGATCAAGAATAAGATTTCCATAACACAATCAAAGCACCCTTCTAAACAGAAGAATACAGAGTATCAACACATGTCGATTGAATAAGCGGACTTACTAACCTTGCCAAAATGAGTTTTTGGCTTGAGATTAAAGCCAACTTTCAATGTGTGGTCATACACCACAACGATGCTCCCACACACTCACATACCATAGAAAAATAGAACAACAACATGAAACACAACAATCAACATCTCAGGCACAACAAATATATTCGTTTTGGGTCTGTGGCACATATAACCTATTTATTTTTGAAATGTTGACCTCATAACTAGACGAGTAGAATATGTCTGTCGAGCCTATGGCTTGCTTTAAAATCGAATTTGACGTCCTCCCCTCACTGTATGAAGGTGGAGGCGGAGCTGGCGGTGGAGCTGGCGATGAAGGGGGAGTAAGTTACGACGACAGCGTCCAAATGTGGCGATGACAACTTCATTTCAAAGCGTGTGACAGACACTCTGTGGGTTTGACTTTTGTTGCTTTGTTCTGAACCGACACACAGTGGTGAAATTGAAGAAATTTTGGGCTTAATAAAATTAAAAATATTTTCCTTAAGCTGTAAACGATAAACTGAAAATCGATTGCAGTTTTTTAGACATAAATCTTTTTTCTTCTGACATAACGAATTCTAGAATATAAGTTTATCCTTTTCATATTTTTTTTATCGATAAAGCATAGCAATTCTAGCGAAGATTTGTGGTGCTCGCCCACTGTTCGACAACTGGTCGCTATCGATACTTTCAATCAGAAAATGATAATTCATGACATCATCAATAGCAACGGTCCGTAACTTTGCTGGGAGAGAGCAAGTGGGAATAGAGGGAATAAGTATTGAGAATTGAGAATTGAGAACGGAGAGCGCTCGCTTGAGTGGCTCGCTTAATTAGTAATTTAACACAATATTAAATAAACGAAGCGCTGCCTCTGCTGCTGCCTTGCCTTGTAATGCCTATAAATATTTCTATATACTTGTATATATATATATATATATATATATGTTTAATCCACCATA
This sequence comes from Hirtodrosophila trivittata, assembly GCA_035045065.1. Lineage (NCBI taxonomy): Eukaryota > Metazoa > Arthropoda > Insecta > Diptera > Drosophilidae > Hirtodrosophila > Hirtodrosophila trivittata. The sequence goes on from JAWNNK010000583.1 coordinate 5,323, forward strand.
CGCTATGGATTCAGCACATAAATTTGTTTTGTTTTTTGCCGTGACATCAAAATTCGTGCAATGTAAAAAAAAGTGAGTTCACTTCAACTTTACTTTAATCGCCGTTTCATTGAGCACATTTTGCATGGAATTGTTGTGTTGTTATTATTGTTGTTGCTGTCGTTGTCGCTTTTCCAATTATTATTATAGCTGCTGTACGGGCTGAGACTTCCCGATACTACGGGAACAAAAGCACTGCAACCGCATTCAATACTCAGTTGCGCGTGTGCACCTACAAAGAGCGGAACTTCTCTCTGTCTTCGGGTCCGACTCTGTATCTGTATCTGCGTCTTGCGGTACTCGCGTTGTCCTGTGAATATAAATTAAATATGAAGCGGAAGTAAATAAATCACAAAACCAATTAAGATACAAATACATGATTTTATTATTTGCGAACTAATTTTTTTAAATTGTTTCACCGTAAAATATCATTAATCAAATTTCATAAATCCTTTGGTAAGACTTTAACTTTTCAACGCAACTTAAGGATTTTTCATCATAGTAATTCACATTTAAAAATCCTTTGAGCTGAGTAAAAATCGGTTGAGATTTATTTTGATAATGCTTTTTTAATTGAAAAACGAAAAAGGTTAATAGTTCTTGCAAAGTTTTTAGTTTCTATACAATCTAGTAAATTATGGATTAGAAAGCAATATGCTAAATTTGTTATTATTATTATTATAAATTCCAAAAATAAAAAAAACATCTTAGATCCTAAATCTTTAAGTTCGTGTAACCTTATTCAAAATGAACAATTTTTGAGCTTCAATAAATATAATTGACATTTTCAAGTTGCAAATATAAGTATCCAATACAAATCCAATAAGATTCCTCTTTATAAAGATATTTAATCTAAACATTTCCAATGCATGACTTCTAGGAAACTCTTGCTTAAAAATAAAATTCAAAAAAGACTTACATATAAACATACAGATCAATCTTAAAAGAAGCATACTTGTATGTTTGGATTATATTATACATATTGGTAGAATTGGTTATTTATTTAAATTGGTCGGTTTTTGTTTGACTTTCCACGAATCTCTGAAGCCTGATACTCGTACAAGCAGAAGTTTCTCAGACATAAACAACATGTTCCCAGGAACTGCTCGAACAAATGTATTGAAACCACAACAATATGTTTCTCGAACTTCAAGGTCTAACATGGACCTTAGCAATACCGGGACGGACCTGCTGACATAAAATCGTTGGACACTGCTTACATTTTCATAGTGTTCATTGTTCAGATTAGATTATGGCTTTCGATAGTTCAAACTGTAGTTGCGATTAAAAAATGGGTAGAAGAAAAAAACAGAGCAGGCCAAGCGTAATACGAATAATTATAATCGCCAGAAATCATTTAAAAGCGTAAATGGACTTTTACCTTGATTGAATTTTGACCAAATAAAAACTTGAACACAAAAACAAAACAAATGGTGTCCAAGTGATATCATGGTAGCTCTTCAATTTTGCCACACAAATACAATACAAAAATGGACAACGAGTAAGAAAATAAATAAAAGAAATACAAATTAAATAGGAACAAGCCAAAATGTTAAAGAGCGAAAGAGCAATTTGTATGTAACTTAAAAATAAACGTTGATGTCACTTTTTAACTTTTGCACCAAAACAAGCAAAATTTCAAAAAAGGTTATAGGACAACGACACTCCATATAGTATATACACACCACCCATCGTTATGGTCTTAACAAAGCGATGAACTCAAAACTAGACGATACTTATGATCATCATCATAATGGTGATGATGATAGTGAAATGATGATAGTCATCGGTCTGCACAATGACGCGATGGACTCAAACTCCGAACCACACGAAGCCATCTATTGAGTCTTTCAGTTCCATGACTTGTGAAAGCTCAAGTTCTGTGTCAGCTGAACCTCCCCAAGATGGCACCTGGTCTATAAATAGAGTCTAGCGCCGGCAGACGATGATATATAGATGGAGGCTCGCATTAAAACAGCGTTATAAATAAACAACCAATTAGGTAGATATGGGTTTTGCTTGGGGTAGGGTTTTTTCTTATTTACGTTCATTCACTTAAGAGTAACAGGAATACGAGTATACATATCGAGTATGCCTATCGTTTCGAGGCAGATACAAGTGTGCATGTAGTGAAGTCACTCTAAAGTATCTTTAACAGAAGATAAGATATCTATAACAAAAACAAAAAAACACTTCACGTGCGTTTTCTATTCTGCTTTGAAAATTCAATTGTCTTTTATGTTCTCGGACTATGTCAGCTAGCAAAATATTTAAATAATAACTGAATCGCTATAAGCCATACTTATTGAAAATAACTTTAGATAATGCCCACAAGTTAACTCCGACTTTGAATTGCAGTGACAGCGTTGCCACCTTGCTGAACGCACATTGACTGAAAGCAATTGTTGCTGTATGTTGGGAAGTCTTGCCAAGTGTTTGAGAAGATTTGAAACTTGTGTCGCAATATAACACCTAGCAAATCTACTCCTTTGTTAGCTTTACTTCAAAGTCTCAAAACATTTGCTAGTTATTAGCATTGCCTGTCAATTAGTCAGATGTTATTGCCAACCCACTTAACAAGATAAAATTCCATAGCCTAGCCACACGCAACTCATTCAAGCCAATCGATTAGCGCATACCTTTGGCACGTTTTTGTCAAGTAAATATTTTTTTCGTTAGCTCTCATTAAAGTATTAAGTGTTTGATTTATTGGCAAGCATATAGGCCGCCTGCCATGCGGCGTGTGCTTTTGCGGTGTAAGAGATGTACAATACGAGAAATATGCTATAATATATGCATTCAAGAATTTCAAAGTTATATCAAAATGATTAATGTGTAAGGACTGCGACAATTATTAAGTAAATATTATTTATATTGAAGTGTATTTATGTTGAGGTGTTAAATTTTGTTGTTTGGTCTCAAAACGGGCCCACTAAAAGCAGCTGTTTGGTAGATAGAACACGAGAGCGACAGCAACAGAGAGAGAGAGAGTAAGTTCTTTGAGTTATTTCCTCAATAGTACTCTTTATTCTTGGCTCCTATTGCTTTGCCATGTGATTCGCTCGCGAACGCTCTCTGTGAGCGCTGAGCGGCGTCATTTTTATTATTAGTTATGACCTCATCATCGATTATTGCTTTGAGTGTGCATGTGTATGTGTGTTGATACTTTATTGAAACGCGTCGCCGACGTCGGCATCGGCAACGCCGTTGGCGTTGGCGTCGTTGTGGTCGTCGTCAAGCAGCTGCAACCTGGCTGGGATCTACGAGGAGGCCAATCGCACGGGCTACCTGTAGCTCTCTATAGCTCTGTAGCCAGGGCGCCACGAGTGTAGTGCAAACAAATCTAACACACCTCTTGTTAATTTTTTTGTTTATACGCAGCGGCTGTTTTGAATACCCTTTAGCACACATTTGAAATAGCCCAAAAGGGAGGGTATACTTGCAATAGATATTTACAATTTATGTCAATCTTTTAATTTACACATAAATTAAGCTTTGCAATCAGTATGTATAGCCAACAGACTTATGTTTTTAAGTATATTCGCAGTTCACACTTAGAATCATAATCACAATAACTAACCATCACACGCACATAGTTTTATCTACAGGTCATCTCCCAGTCAGGCTAGCAAACAGTTGCTGGCTGACATAGCTGGCTGCTGATTAATCATTATGAACATAGACAGACAGACCAAAGCTCAGCGCTATTTGACATGTGTAGCGGCATGTTGCTTTGCAGATTTGTATGCAAATCTTTTGCTCACTGAGTGTGTTTATATGGTAGTGTCTGTGTGTGTGTTTTGTGATTCAATTTACAAGCTGTTAAATGCAAATGTGTGCCCAGTGATTTGTTTAGGCGCCTATTGTTTACGTTGTAGTTGTTTCCCCTTTATCATCTCCCGCTCTCTCTTTCTCTCTCCGCTTCGCTCTCTCCTCGGCTGCTCTCACTGTCTTTGGTATGACATGCAACATTAGACACATCATCAGCGTCATTTTTAAGTTCAATGTACATTTGTCTCTTGCTTAATTGCATTCGGACATTTTTTATTACTCATTTGGACGGCACTCGCGCGTGGGTCAATGAAATCATTTGTTCCGTTGCATTTTTCAGTTGTTTTTCTTAATATTTCATATATGTTTTTATGTGTATTTAATAGGTTTTTGCACTGTGACTGCTGGCTCCAGGCCAACATTGTTATTGTTTTTTCCTTGTGAAAAATATGCTAATTGATCACTTACGGATGTAACAATGAAAGTAATAGGGATTATTTATTACAAATAATTTATCGGATGGGAATTACTTGTTCGGAAAAAGGTGAATAAGCCAATGAATAAATATTATTTTATTCAGATGTTCGAATGAAAGTGGATAAGCCAAGCAATTCATATTTTCTCTACAAAGCAGCCAATTTTAAAGGCTTATCCACCTAATTCGACTAATTTGTTGAACTATCTGAATAATCAGATAAAAATAAAAATGAAATGGCTTTTAATGTTGCTTATCTACTAAACTAAAAGAGTTCTTACTGCTATAAACTGTGAATTACTTTGATTCATGCCTTAAGTTTACAAGCAAAAAAAATGCTTAACATATTTTCGATCTATGAATATAAATGATAAAATAATTCATTACGATTAGTACTAAGTGTCAGAGTACGGAAAGTCATTAAGGATCATCAATATCTGTTGAATATGATTAAATTCACACAGATATTTATTTTAATAGTTTATTGAAATGGTTGATGGATGTGACTAGTTAGCTTACGTTGAAATTGTGATTAGTTTTTATGATGATGTAAATCATTTAAGTTTTTTCTAAGAGTAACTATTGTCACTCCCCCATATAAACAAAACTGATTGTTACCATGGGAGGACTATTAAATATGTTATTGTAGGGTAGTTAAATAACACATGTGACGTCTTAGGCTTTAACAATAGATCTACGATTTGGATTAAATTTCTTAAGATTTGTTTCTTATCGCAGAGATATGAGACTAGAACTATTGCTTTATAGTTTGCTTTATCTGATTCATAAGGCTCGTATCTGGAACACATACAACTCACAAATTAAGCGTTGTCTTATCTACAGATAATACTCCAATTGCGATTCAACAAAAGGTTGTGACCAATTTTGTTTACAAAACATATTACAGATATTTATCTCACTTTCTCTCTCCCGCTCTGGTTTTTAATTTATTTTATGGTCGTTTCTGACCCTCTGTTTATTGTTTACGAATTCAAGTCCACAATGCTAAAAAAACATATAAGCAAGAACTTGTTTTCCAGAATGACGTCCCGCGCGGTTGCCACCGAACAAATGGGCTCATCATGTCAAGTTCTTAGAACTGGTCACAGAATTTCATCACGAGGACATGAATCACAGTAAAAACTTATTAACTTTACACAACTGACAAAGACACGACTAGAATTTACCGTGGATTTTAAAGGGATCTATATAAGAGTGGGTATTCAGACAGAAATGTTTTATTTTAATTACAAAAACTTCGCTCTAAGAAAAGAATTTAGATACAGCCGAAACATTGCCGGAAATTCTTAGATCGTCACGTCGTAAATCCAAGTATACTAAATAGGGCTCTTCCGATTCTTACATTTATATACAAAAGAAACAAAATATAAATGTCTATTTCTCCGACCAGGTAATACACATCTTTGTATACAGGGTGTAGGATCTAGCTTGTGCCTAGGTTCTATTGTAACAGAACAGTATCTGAGTCCGGAAATATTTCAACATGACAACTTTACGACTACGAGTATGTATGAGTACGAGTGTTTCGAGTATTTAATTGTGAGGAAGCTTCTGTAAACAAAACATAAAACTGGTGCGTCTGTTTTCCATAAAAATACCAAATACGATGGTGGCGCAACCTGCACATTCACCCACACACAACAGTAAAATAGAAAACGAGATCGAATTGGAAGTGGAAACACTCCAAAAATAGAGTCCATCTCAGGAATTTGCCAAATTTAGTATGGCCAATTGCCGCTTCAAGCGCGTGGGTGTACCATCTTCTTAGCCAACATATGGGTATACATTTATATATACTATATGTATGTATGTATATATCTTGCAGAGGTGAGTCTCTGGTTAGGTACGATGCAGTCATGTAATTGGCATCTTTCTGCTCCCTCCGTCCCTTCCTCTCTGACTGCTTCGCTAGACAAGTTTGACCAGCCAACAACAGATCCGCCTGCACTTGTCTCTCAGATCTGCGTTGGCTGCCTTTGGGTCTTTTGGTTTTTCGGATTCTTGGCAATGACATAATCCATGCGGCTCATTTGCATATGCAATAGTTCTCCTCAGCTATTGCTCAACATGTCTCATTTTTAAGGTTTCAGCTTTTTTTTCTCCCCTTTTTCGTAGCAAATATTTTCGCATAGTTTATGGTATAGTTTTTACTCACCCATGTGGGTAGCTGCAAACGATTAGACAAGTTTGCTCAGCCATAAAAATGTTGTCACCTAGAAGTGGCGCTGCTGCTGGTTGCCTCAGAAGCCAACACAGCCGACAACAACAACAACATTAACAACGGCAAAATATCGTATATATGTTTCTTAATTGGACGTCGGACTTAGTGCTGCTTTTTATCCCAAACTTGGAACTAAGCTTACTAAGAGCTTTAAACTATAACGTTCTTAAATAAATAAAATTAAATTTGGTTTTTAAATCATAAGTGGGTTCTATCATTCAGCAATTAGGCCCATACTCTTAGTTGCCAATTAATTGAGAATTGGGTAAGTTTCGAGATGAATTTATATAAATTTTCCTTCAACCTAGACAAAGACGAAAGTTATCAATTATATGTTAATCTGTTTTTATAACAGACAAGATTCTATATAGAAAAGATAATAGAACTTTATATTGATCTTAACTAAAACTAATTCAGCGTTTATTTCGTTGATACTTTCTCTACGGAGTGTTTAACATAGTGTTAGTTAACAGTGCAGTATAAGACCTATTTAACAGTGCAGTATAAGTGTCTATTAACATAATATTGGATTGCAATTTACAGATAAAGCGTTAACATAACATGTACATAAATGCTAACTTAACAGTAATATTACAGCAGTTAACAGTTTCAACATATATTTGAGTCGTTTTGTCCAGTTTTAACGTTTCAACGTAGAAAAACACGTTGCTTAAGTATTTCATGTGAGTCAATGTTAAAATATTTTCTAATTTATGAGCACGCGTATATCTTGTGCTTAAAATAAAATTCAAATCGAAAGTATTATTTATGTACTTCCTGACTCTAAATTGGAATATTTATCTTCTGGCGCCGCCTAAGTCTATATATGTAGCGCTTAATTAGCTATTAATTTGTTTCTGTATAAATTTGCCATTTGCGACATTGAAATGTTAGACTTGACGTCAACTTCTCAAGCTGCTGTCAGCGGCAACTGATAAGACTGATAATCTAATATTTACTACCCGATGAATTTAGAAACCCAATTTAGTCGCAAATTGTAGCTCAACTGGCAACCAACAAAAAGATTAAAAAAGCATTGTATTTAAATTGAGGCAATTATATTAATAATAATAGTTGAATTATTTACATATTTTCAACAAGTTTATTACAAATTTTTTTGTTTACAAAATTTGTTATACAAATTTAACTGAGAACAAATATTATTAAATATGTCTATGTGTGTGTGTGTGTGTTCGTCGTGCAAGTGTATTGCAAAATATATAATTCAAAATGAAATGAAAATCAAGTAACTGCGTCGTGGAATATTATTATTCGCCCAGTTCTCGATTCGTCTATATACGTACATACAATATTTTTTGCATATTCTCGCGCTGGCGAACGCTGCGTATTGTAAATGGATTGTAAAATTAGTTTAGCGCGTTGCACAAATGAAGCAATTGTTGCTGTTATCGTTAATGTTGTTGTTGTTGTTGCTGTTGTTGCTGTTGCCTTGCTGCCAATCGCTGGCAGGAAACACGGAAGCAGACAGTGCAACAGCTGAACAGGCTGTGGCAATGGATGTGGCTGCCGCAGCAGCCACAACAAAAATAACGTAAACTCATTTTCATTCTTTCTTTCATTTGAATTTGATTTTTCCCTATTTCCTATTTTCTCAATTTGCGGTTTATGCCCACCCCACGTTGTACGATGTGGGTACATATATGAGTGCTGTTGATTTTTCACGTTTTGCGTGTTTTCTTTTTATGGCAAAGTTCTCGTTTTGCAACTAAAAATAATCACAAAAGTTGAATATGACGCACTTTCCGACTCATTTTGTGGGTCTCGCAACATGGAACGTGCCTCGCATCCGATTCCAATCGAAAACCACTTGAAACATTTGTGGCTTACCATATTTGTGTTCATTGTTTTAACAGAGCTTAAGTTGTTTACATCTGTATTTAATACCCTGTTTTTTATTTACAAGGGGTCATCTGTACGACAATCGGTTGTAAGAGAAACATTTTCGCCTGAGAAAGATTTGCTTTTCTCAGTTTTAAGATTTCACCTTATCCTGGCTTTGGTATCGATACTTTTACACACAACTATCTACCCACAGAGAATGTTAATAATACACAATGTCTTAACTGATACTTATACCTGAATTACTACGTCATCTCATAGTCGAGCACGCTCGATTAGAACATTTATTTCATTTTATTGCTCTCAGTCAGCTTATGCGTCCTTCGGCCAGTTCATTGATATTCTCATCTCCATGTAAGGAAAATGTCGTAAGAAATTTGAAATTTGTTGATACAGGTAGTAAGGTGATAAATATTGGGGAGACAGGCAGTAAACAGCGACATTGACCTTACTTATTGTTAATTTTATATATATTTTGATACTTGATTGGCAATATAAAACATTACGTGCTAATATTTAACAGCGATTCATGAAAGGATTCAATTGTCTAAAGTGATTTATATACAATTGTAATAAAAACCAAACAAGAACAAGGATATTCGAAGGAATTTACTTTGAATAGATATTAAAAAGAAGTCATATTTATGAAAATAAAATAAGAAACCAGAACTTATTAATGTATATTATGTAATGTATGCATGTATCATGTGATAAAAACAGATCTATAATCATTATGATTAGCTAGCAATGCTCCATAAAAGAATATTAATAATATTTACTTCAATATAAACTGTTACTCAATCTGTGTTCCTTCGCATCTCTTTCAATTACAGGGAAGTTCTCAATGCCTGGAGAGCTAAGGCGCGATGCAATGTGGTACCCGACGAGCGCACTCAAGAGCTCTTCCACGAGCTGAGCTTCCATCCCAGCCAAAAGCAGAGTAAGTTACTCATATATATTAATATAATACAATACGTATTCTAATAATTCACTCTCTTTATAGTAAGCGAAATGCTGCAAACGGCCAAGAAAGTTGCCCGGAAAGGTCGGGGACAGGTGAATGGCTTAACATTTGGACAATTTTGTGTTCTTGCTGCTGATTTGAAGCGTTTCCGGTAAGTTTGGTTTGTAAAACCAAAATTCTTTTCAAACTTCAACTCAATTTCCATATACTTTTCATATCTGTGCAGCGCTTCAACAATATCGAATGCATCAAACTACTGTGATGTTATGTATCAACAACTCTCAAGCTCTCTGCTGGAGCAACAGGACAATGCCAGCCAGGCAGCGATAGGTGAACAGAGCTCCAATAAGACGCATAAGCATTTGCAAGCAAGCAACGCCTCAACATCCTCGACAACTCCAACACCTGCCTCAATGCATTACAACAAGAAGTCGGATAGCTATGGCACCGAGCTGCGTAGCACCAAATCCTTTAGTAGTGTGGATGACACCAAGAAGAAAAAGAATAATGAGCCTGTTGAAGTCTTTCTCGGTGGCTCCTGCAATCCAACAACCTGGCGTGCGGATGTTGCCATACCTGCACTCAAGGAGCTAGGCATTTCATTCTATAATCCTGTAAGTACACAAATTAAACTACATTCGATTACATAAAATAATAATTGGCTCTTCTGGACTTACAGCAAGTATCCGATTGGACGCCCGATCTCATTGAACTGGAGCATCGCGCTAAGGAAAAGGCCCGTGTATTATTCTTTGTTATGGATTCGGAAACACGCGCATCTGCTGGTGCCATCGAGGCGGCACACATAGCGGGTCAAAACTGCAAGCAGCTAGTGTTGGTTTTGCATCCGTATAAACCAAATCAGAATATCCTTAATGAGCCTATTTCGCATCAGTAAGTTCCAGCACTGACTTTAATACTTATCCTAAGTACTTACCGTTTCTTTTATTTGTTCCTTCAATAGAGAATACCTCGATCTAAATCGCAATCAGATGATACTTAAGGAGCTGGTCTCCCGTCGCGGTTTACCAGTGCTGGACAACATACCTTCTGGCTTGCAGCGCACCAAGGAAATTCTATCCGGCATTAGGGATCCTCCGTCCAAAATATCTTCTATATTAGAGTAAGTAAACCTTAATCAATCCATAACAACTAGCTCTAATCTTTTTGTTTCTCATTTTTTGCAGTACTGTACGTGGCGCTTTTGATCGCGTTAATCCCCAAAGTGAACTACTCACTGTAGAACAGTGTAAACGTGCTCTCTTATTTTTAGGATATGCTCAGAGTTTAGTTAATTTAGATAATCTAAGCAAAATAATAATCAACCAACGCGAATCTTTGAAACTGCTACAAACGCAAAGTACAAAGCCTGGAGAAAAGAATGCAGAAAGTGAGCAGGCGGACCAAATGGAGCAGCATCAGACGCAGAGCTGCAACTCTACACCCGCTGCTATGCCAAATTATGAGCTCGTCGATTTTGATCTATTCTGCGTTATCTCAGCGTATCTGTCGGTGCTGCAGCAGGAAATACATGAAAGCGGTTGCATATCGCCAATCAAAGGCACAAATGTGCCACCACCGCAGGTTTACTTTACAAATGGTAAGATTCAAATGGGTTACCTATAGAAAGCAATCTAACTCTAATCCATTTGTGCCTTACAGCGCCCGATGTGGACATTTACTATTCGGTTAACAAGAATATCTCGCGCACTTCAAGCAACGCCAGCGTTCCATCGAATAGCAGCAGTGGCATTGGCATTGGCATTGGCCACGATTTGGAGCGACAGAATTTGATTGAACAGCTTAGTCGCAGTCGGGACAGCGGCACCTCGTCACCTCAGCCGAATCATCTAAGTAAAAAGGCACTGCATCAGACCTTGCTAAACGTCGAATCGATAGAAACAACCGAAATAATTACCACCAAAACGATAGAAACCAAGCCGTTTACGGCAATCAGTAGCCACACAACGGCAGTGCCCACGGAAGAGGAGGAGAGCGATTCAAATGATTCGGTCTTTTCCAGCAGCAGCTCAATAGCCAGCGCTGGTGATGCGCTCTGTTTCTCAGGCTTGGATTTGCGCGATGTGTATCTCGGTGGCAGTTGCGTGCTTCGCACCAAATGGCGCCAAAAACTCGCTGCGCCCTATCTACAAGCGAAGGGCGTATCTTATCACACGCCCGCCCTGCACGAGAGCATTCAACAAGTGTCAACGCAAGAGCAACAGGTACAGGAGCAGCGCTCACAAGAACAGCAGCAACAATGCTCATTCGTGCGCACGCGTCGCAAGTGTCGTGGCAATCAAGTGCAGCTGGAGGAGCAGGAGGAGCTCACTGTTACCGAGGAATCGCTTAGCTGGTCACTGCCACCCATGGCAGTCCGCCAAAGTCTCTACAATCCGGCCTTGTTGGACTCTAGCCGTGTGCTTCTCTTTGTCATAACCAACGAGACACGCTCACTAGCACCCATGACCCTGGCGGCACACTGCATTGGACTTATGTACAACGTAGTTCTAGCTGTTCAAATGCTTCCCGAGAACTGTGTCCTAGGAGGTGAAAAGGTAAGTCTAAAGAAAACCAATTTCCAAAGTTTTCATAAAATGAGATTCTTTATTCTTATACAATATCATATATTTATAATTTACAGCTGACGGTGGCAGCCATCAAGGACTATAACCGTGGTCGCTCATATCTCATTGATCTGGCCAAGCGCCAAGGCGTGCCCGTGTTCAATGACATTCAAGCAGCGTTAGAGTGCACCGTGGCCAAGGTGCAGGCGTATAATAATCGCGAGCGTTGCTAAAATTCGTACCTGTTTCAGTTCCAGCACGTGACAATTTAAGCTACACATAATATTTTGTGCAATTTGTGTTGTTTACGCTATAACTTTAAACGAAATTACTTAACAATTGTGTCTTATTTGTACTTTAAGTCTAACCAAATTTTATGATATGCAAACAAACTCTACTAAACTTTGCTATAACTGTCCCCACTATGCTTATGTACGTATACGTAATATATTAAGTAAAAGTGTAAAAGAAAAATGTCGTCGCCCAGAAAGCGCATTTCAAAAACAAAAATAGGCATTGAGCTTTATGCTAGTTTATTATTTATTTAACATACCATATTGTAAATATATCAAATAATCAAGTGTGTAAAATTTTTAGTACATAATTCAAATATTTTATATTTAGTGAGCATTAAACTATATACATACATGCATACATACAACTTAAATTGCCTATAAATTTATTGGCCCACTGTACCCAGTTAGCAGGCAATAATATCTCAATAAACAAGTTTTTCTAACATAAAATCGGTTATTGGTTTCTGAAAAGTTTTGTAGTTATTCATTTAAATTTAGTTTTGTTTCAAAGTTGTTTATTTGTAAACTGTTGTTATCTGTTTGTTAACAGCCCTGGCTGGCGCTACCAGATCACATATGTGGATCCAACTGGCATTTTTTTTACTATCTGGCATCCCCAGCGTCTGATCAGCTGCTTACGCATATACATAGAGAGCGCCACACATTTGAGCTTGTGCCTGTACAGTGTACACACATTCAAATAGCTACCAGCTAACAGCTCATTAATATATTACATATAGACCTCTGCGCATTGCAGTTTTAGGACGTATCGATCACAAGCTGATATCGATTGTAAGCACAAATATCGATACTTTGTCACTTTACAGAAACTATCACTAGCTGTTTTTTGAACAGCTGGCAGCCCTTTGGTTCGATCAGCCACCCACAATGAGGCGCAATATGTGACAAAACAAGTGCCAAACACACACACACACGCGAACGCGAAGTGAGAGAGAGAGAGAGAGTGAGCAAAACTCTCACTCTCTACAAGTATTGTGCATTTTTTTAGCTTTGTGGCTATCTTTGCGTAGCTTCTTTTAAACGCGCACAGAAAATCTTGACATTTTTTAGTGAACAGCTTTATTGCTATCTGGTTTCGCCAGCCAGTTCCTACGTTCTTAGCATTCCCTTATTCTCTGACTGAGTCGCGTTGGCGTTCAATTTTGCCACTTTGATTTCAGTCGCCCATTGCTCGCAATCGTCTGTGGTACGTACTGTGGTATTGCCCCGTCTAGCCAAGCTAGTGTGCTTAACTGTTTTTATGTGTGTGAGTGCTAGTGGGTTCAATCAACCCACTGCCAGCGGCAGGCCCCTTCCGATAATGCAAAGTGTGTAAAATATTGAAAAGAAAAGCCTATCAAAATATGTGCGGCTCATGCATTTCTGGAGAGATTAAAACAAAACGTTTATAATATTTTGTTTGATTTTTGCAAAACAAATACGTAACAGGGACAGCGGCGTTGCTGCTGCATGTGTGCGTGTGTGTAAGTATAGCCGTGAGCAGCGTGCAAAACGAAAGAGAAAGAGCGAGCAAGTGATAACTGCACGACGCTCTCTTGGGGGGACTTGTTGCTGCCGTAAAGACCGACCGTTACAGACAGAAGCCGTAGTAGAGTTCAAGTGACGACGTCGTCGTACTGAGAACACAAAAAAAAAACAAAAGAAACAAGAGAGAAAAACAAAACAAAAGTTTTATTCCATTTGATTGATATTAATGAATATGCAGCGGACCAACTGAAAAAATTCACTTTAATGTGCAAGTGTACGCCGTATCGACTTTAATTGGCGCGCAGCAACAAACACATTCACACAATGAATATCACAACAAAAGTAACAGTAAGAGCAAGAAAAGTAATCTTAATTGTGCGACCGTAAGCCGCTTGAGCAAGTGCAATAGTAGTAACAAAATTTAAGAATAAAAGCCAAAGGAAAGCAAAGATGAATAATAAGTAGTGTTTAAACGTGGAAAATATACTATAATAATACAATTTTAATTTGGGTGCTAACTTAAAATCAGCTTTCAACAAAAAACACAAATGAAAATAAAACAAATACATATGTAATAAAATAAGAAAATCAACAAGTGTGTGACGCTCGCTCTTTTGTTTCGTCTGTTCGTCCGGTCTACTTCGCTTTCATTCATGCGGTCAACTAGAGTCAACAGCCATAACCAGCAGCAAAAAGCGCGCCTGATAAAAAGCAAAGCCAAAAGCAACTGAAACAATTACAGTAAAAACAAAGTTAACTGCAACAAAAACAAAAACATTAACATTAACAACAACAACACAACGCTCAACTGGTCAGCGAGCTTTTAGTAAGTTTCTATATATTGTAACTTACATATATACTAATCGACAGATATGTACATATATATATATAGATAAGTATATTTACATCTACTGCTCTTTGCCTATTTGCTAAACATTTAAGTTGGGGAAGCTTTTAGTCTTACTTTGTATTTATATTGACTGTCATTCAACCGCGGACACGTGTGTATCGTGTAAACAGAGCGATTAAATTTTGAAGCTTTTTGAGTAGAATAATTCCAATAAGGAATGCGGTTGGTTGAGCTAAAGTTATAGACTGAAAGCTGTATTATGCTTATTTCATTTCATTTAATCAAAAGCTTGTCTTTTGAATTCATCCGCAAATGCCATTTCAAAGACTTAAATTATAATTTGATTAGATTTATTTTCATATAGTTTTTATTTAGAATCTGTCTTAACATGGAATACAATAACTTAATGAATATCAAACTATGTATGACTGCTTATGTACTTCTTTATGATATATATATATATACCTAGTGGTACACCCTATATAATTGGGATTCGCTCCGAGGACTCCTCAGCAAGTCACTTTTTTCGGAACACTAATCTTTCTCGAGTGAATTTTATTGGTATAACTCTTATTGTGGAGATCTACTGAGATCGAAAACATTATTTTATTAAAGTTTCTTTACCAACATATAAAAGATTGTCTTTGCGAACTGTTTAATAAGAAGAATACGGATAAGTTTCAAAGAAATATATCTTTAACATATTTGAGTTAGAAGTAAATAAAACACAAAAATATATTTTTCTTATCGATTCTAAAAAATCAACAGGAAATATTGGAACTGCTTAACGTTGATCTCGTTACCTTAGTAGTAGTTGAAAGAACTTTGAGCCTTATTTCAAGATCTTAGCTAGATTTCAAACTCGTTTCTACTCTCAGTTACATTTTATTATTATTATAGTCAGATATATTTGAAAATTCCTTAAGTTAACGTTTTTAGATATTTGATTCGCTTAACGAAATTCATAATGTGCTCACGCGATCCGGCATCCAATCAACTAATCGATTACAAGAATAAAGACGCTGAGCCGCAAAAAGATTGCACCACTTCTTCGGGTGTACCAATTGGCGTTAAGGATGCTATACAAACGGTGGGACCGCGTGGCCCCGCATTGCTCCAAGACTTCTTTTTCTTGGATGAGATCGCCCATTTTGATTCAGAACGTATACCCGAACGTGTCGCCTATGCGAAGGGTGCTGGGGCCTTCGGCTACTTCGAGTGCACCCACGATATAACGAAGTTCTGTGCCGCCTCCGTCTTTGAGCGGGTGAAGAAACGCACAGCCATCGCTATGAGATTCTCTGTGGCATGCGGTGAGAATGGATCAGCGGATACGGTGCGGGAGCAGCGGGGCTTTGCTGTCAAATTTTATACGGAGGAGGGCGTCTGGGATTTGGTGGGCTCTAATATGCCTGTGTTCTATGTGCGTGATCCTTCGCTGTTTCCCAGTTTGGTTCACGCCCAAAAGCGCAATCCGCAGACGCATCTACGCGATCCGGACATGTTCTGGGACTTTATGTCACTGCGTGCTGAGACTCTGCATGCGTTGGTCATGTATTTTAGTGACCGTGGGACTCCGGATGGCTATCGCCATATGCATGGCTATGGAGGCCACACATATCGTATGGTGAATCCCAGTGGAGAAACGTTTTATGTAAAGTTTCACTTTAAGACAGATCAGGGCATTAAGAATCTGGATTCACGTCGCTGCTCTGAACTGGCAGCACACGATCCGGACTATTCCATACGTGATTTGTATAATTCCATCAAGAAGGGTAACTATCCCAGCTGGAGCATGTTTATACAGGTGATGCTTAACGAGGAAGCTAAAAAGTGCAAATTCAATCCTTTTGATGTGACCAAGGTGTGGTCGCAGAAGGAATTTCCACTCTTACCTGTCGGTAAATTGGTACTAGATCGTAATCCTACCAATTATTTCACGGAGGTCGAACAGCTTGCCTTCAGTCCGGCACATTTGGTCCCCGGCATTGAACCCTCACCGGACAAGGTGCTGCAGGGGCGACTCTTTGCTTATGGCGACTCGCAACGCTATCGTCTTGGCACCAACTACATGCAGATCCCTGTTAACTGTCCATACCGGATTCAGGTGAAGAATTTCCAACGTGATGGTGCCATGACCGTCAATGACAATCAAGACGGGGCTCCAAACTATTTTCCCAATTCCTTTTGTGGTCCCAAGGAGAGCTCTCGAGCTCTGGCCCTCCAGACCTGCTGTCCCATTTCGGGTGATGTTTATCGCTATATGAGTGGTGATACTGAGGATAATTTCAGTCAGGTCACCGATTTCTGGACCTATACACTGGACAATTGTGGACGAAAGCGACTGGTTCGCAATATATCGGAGCATCTTTGCATGGCCAGTCGATTCCTGCAGGAGCGCGCCGTAAAGCTCTTCTCCATGGTCCATGCGGATCTGGGTCGACTGATGACTGAGGCCTTAAATACAGCCAAGATATCAAAGTTTTAGGTTCTTAATCCAGGCTGATGGATACGTGTGTTTCTTTTCGAAAATAGTACTAATTGATAGATAAATAAATAAATTTAAGTGTAAGAACTTGAGAAAGTTGATCCATCTGTATCCACATCCAGGAACATGATTCAATCGCACTTCTGTCACGATTCACATACAATCAGAGAGCGGAATGAAAGATGGGATACTTGTGTCCCTTATCAATTGGTTATGGCAAAGAAATAAACTTTTGATAACAATCACAAAGTTTCGCTTCGCCTCTTATCAGTAATCGCAAAAGTCTTCTTTTTCCTTTTTTGGCTGATAGAACCATATAGAAAGCTTTTTTAGTGTTGCCTCATGGTCGCAAATTTTGGTCGTTTATCTGAATCGGGCAGTCAATAAAGCTTTCGATTATTATTGTTCCTATATTTTGTATATACCTGTACTATGTATTGTTTCTCTTGGTGCGACCCGTTTGCTAGTTGTGTTGATTTGCTTTATAAGTGGACTCATAAAGCGGCCATTTAAGAATACAGCGATATATATGCAGGTGTCGGATTGATCAACAGGATCATAAACCCCCTTCCGAGAGGGCTTCGTGTAACTGGAACTAGTATTAAACTGGGGTTCGTATTGTTTCTGGCATTTCTATGGGTATCACTTGCGGCTTATCGTGTACATCCAATAAAAGTGTAACATACATATTTACATATACGATAGTTTTTTTTTTGTTAATTACCTCAAATAAAATTGACCACTTATCGTTGTCGTACATTCACAGTTGTTGTATTAGCAAACACTTGACATGGATCGTATAATATTGTAAACAGCAACGGGAACGTGGTTTATTATGAAGCACCCACAAGATTTGACCATACCCGATGGACAGCAGCTAATGGAGATTAACAAAGTGGAGCAAATGGAGCACGAATTAAATGATCAAGGTAAGAACTCAAGACTCTGGGTACTCTCTAAGATAAGATAATTATGTTATCTATGATCTGATAACCAGTCAAATATAACAATAACTTATCATTAAGTGTTCCTAACTTTGCTTAAGAAGCCATAAAACAATAAATGTGTATTGCTTGAAATTACCTAAAAATACTCCGAAAATGTCAGAGTACTTGATTCCGCTTCGAATTTGACTGTGAGTAAGATCAGTTATCATAATCCGACAACTGTCAAAGCTGCCATTATATGATATGCTCTGATAAAAAGGTATTCCTAAGTTAACTGACAATTGTAGTATTACCAAGATTCCTTTATTACCATAAATTTGCACTCCGAATTTAAATGAGTATCGCAATGATAGCGCTTATAGAGCTCATTTTGAATCACTTAATATACATGTTAGCCCTGTTATAGCATAAATTGCGTTAACGATAATTGCTTTGCTCTAGTCGCAATTCAAAATTAATTTGAATCACTCCGAAATTGCTTAACTATTAACTCTATGGCTTAGTCAAAGTTCAGGGCAGAGCATCTCATTTATTGTTGGCTCGCACGTGCCACGTGCCTGCAAAATTATTGTTAGCTGCACTTGCGTCTACTTATAGAAGAAGTACTAAATACTATATACTATATATACTATGTACTATTCGTAGAATCAAAGGCCTTGATAAACCAGCTGACGAATGGGTGTTGATAAGCCCAGGCAAGCTATCATTGTAAATGCCTATAATTTGTTTATTGATTATAAAATTGATTAGTCCTCATATAAGCAGCTTTTTTTTTTATAATCCAAAGAAATTATCGCTCATCAGAACATTTACAAGAGACTTGAGTGGCTGATTGACCGAATAAAAAACACAAATAACATATAGAAGCAAAAGAAAAGAAGGGGAAAAATACAAAAAAAAGAAAGAAAAAAAAGCGCTAAATTAAACGAAATAAAACGTAAGCGTAATGTTTAACTTAACCCCAAGGGTTAAATATGCGCAATAACAAAAACAAGTGACTAAAAAAAACAACAATAAGTATTTATATATACATGCGGACAAGAAAAACAACAACTTAGCAAATCCATAGACTCAGCCAGTCCCTAGGCGGAGACAGCATTTAATTGTTGAATATTTATAGCTGGCCAGACTTGGAGAGGGAAGAGAGGAGCAGGCCCAGTGCCCAGTGCCCAGGGCCCAGGGGTTCTGTAGTGTCACCTTAGCGCGCTGACATGACGAAAACAATTTTCAGGTGAATCGTGAAACGTACTCACAGACGTACCCATAGACTTAGCCGTAGCCGTAGTACTCGTGCTTAATTTGATTTTCAAGTCCCGCACCAAAAATTTAAAATGAATTGAGAAACATTATGCGAAATGCCCTATGCCAAGTAGTTAAGCCTGGCAACTGACGACCAGCAACAGCTTAATATATTTACCAATGGACATATGCACATATATATGGTACATACAGTATATACATATGAGTGTGTACATACTCATCTATATACTGTGTTCCTCAGCTAGTAGACAGTTCTCAGCACTGATATGATATGGAGGTTATCGCCCAGACGTGAACTCAATTGATTTGTGAATAGACTTCATTTTTTATTTTTATTCATTTTTTCTTATTCTTATTTGCCCTGATTTTTATTTATAGTCATTCCTCCATTCTCATCGTTTCCCAAAGGTGTTTTATAATTAAAAATCCTAACGGCATAATCAGATAATACTTCTTCGTATATACATATTCATATCTATATGCTGAAATGGGCATATCCAGTTTTATAACATCCGCTGCAGACACTCTATTAATTTATAGATAGATAATCGAAGCGCTTTGCGTCACATTTCATTGAGTAAACAAATATGCGTTTCTTCAAGGGATCCACCCTTTCCACACCTTATATATATATATTTATACATTTGAGTATAATATCTATTAAGAGCCGATATCTGGCGGCTTACTGACAGACTGTACGAAATGAATATTGTAATAAGATTTCGATATGTTCTACTTATCGAATGCACACATAATCCGATAAGAAGGTGACTTATAAAGTAACCTACTTAGATATTAAGAAACAGTTTTTGGTATACTATAAAATAAGATGATCAGCCTTAATGCTAATCAAAATCTGTGCAACTTAAGTACGAATCTGATCAACATTTTTCTCAAACTTCAGACTTGAAAACATTCAGATAATAAATAGTGGATTTTTACTTTACCCATTGAATCAAATTTATGCAAATTTATGTAACAGGCAGAGGGAAGCACCTCCGACCTCATATTGTATGTTATATATATATATATTCATGATGACGATCAATATCTGAGTCATGCGTCTGTCCGTTCGGAAGATGCATCTCAGATAGAGGCTAGAGCCGAATTTGGTATGTAAGTTCTTGGCAGAGCTCTCCCGGAAAGGGAGTTAAATAACGTTTGAAGGTGTTAGGAACTGACAAAAGAGAGTTCTTAAACTTTAAACTAATTGATTATATAAGCATGTTCAAAAACTATTATGTGTCCAAAGAATTAGTTCTGCCCAGAATCAATTACCTTGACTCCGAAAAGTTGTTTCCATAACATTTTACATAACGAGTATATTATCTTATTTTAAGTAAAGTTGCCCCAAAACCCGAGTCGAGTCAAATGTTAAGTGTCAAGTGTTGATAGTTTTTACTGATTTAGTCAGAGGCCAGAGGCCTTGTTGAATGCACTCCTCAACGATTCTCATACTTGAGGCTGTGTTCCGTTTATAAGGCAATTTGTGGTCAGCTTTTTGTAAAGCGACAAATTTAGCATATGTATCTTACACATACAGAAACACTGGATGATCATGTAGATATATAAAATATGTGATTATATGTATATATGTGTAGGAAGGCAGATACTCGTACAGATTCATACAAAACACTCAACAATGTGGACACATTTCACTTAAAGTTGTCGCCGCTTAATGAAGTGTAAATAGTAAATTGCAGTCAAACATATTACGAATATCGTAATCATTATTCATTTTCATCATCATTATGATCATTACGATCACCATCATGATCATTTTTAGCACTCAGTCATAATGACAATAGCAATTCCTATAATCAATGATAATGCTGTTCATGACGCTGATGACGAACAACACATGCATATCACATGGGTATCCAATGGATCACACTCACTGTAACACTCGCATTCACACTCACACTCACATTCGCATTCATATTCATATTCGCACACTTTTGAGTACGAGTGTGTATGCAAAATAAACGCAGCTCCATTGCTTTGTATGGTTAATATAAATATGTATGCAAATAAAATAATAATTTCGCACAAAATTCACTTAACGAAGTACTAAAAAGTAATGGGAGAGTGAGGGTGCGGGCAGGGAGGGTGAGCATTGAGGAAGGGGAAGAGTTCGGCTTGGCTAATTTCCATATTTCGCTGGAAATTGACAGACAGAGAGTCAGTTTTTTGCATATGTGAAGGAAGACCCGGGAAAACGCGACAGGCAACACATCATTTCATATCCACATGAACATGACATGCATTTTATTACACCCTCACACAAGGGGTATTCAAATTTATTTATCAAATAAGTAACTTTTCTTAACCATTTGATCCTACTGCTATTCTATGAATAATCCAGACATAGAATTCAAATGAGAACGATTTCAACTACAACTAAAACACGGTAGAAGAATCCTGAATCCTTTTACATACTTCGATCTTTATGTATAATTTATTCAAATTAATCTGATTTTATATATAATTGCGTACTTATCAGCTCTAAATAACATATAATTAATAGTTATCAGCGATCACTTAATATTAACTTTAACATCAAATATGATAAATATTTTCCTGTATACGAAATGCAGATGACTTTTCTTTTCAATTTTTGATTGGAAGTTAGCATTATTTAACTGAATCATAAAGTTGTAACATAATGTTTTCTTTCTTGATTCTCAATCAAATCAACTTTTGTGAAAAATGATATAGATATAAACCAGACCTACAGACGATTGGCAGGCATTACTGTCTATAGCCGAGCCTGGGATAATCGAATGTAGCAGTCAAAAGAATGTCTCAAAATAAATATATTAATTCATTCATTATTATTATTAATATTGTTATTGATTGATATTTTAAAGACAGGAAGGGTATTTAATATTCGGCAAACTAAAAATAGTTTTCCCTTTTTAGTTTTCATTCGACTTCTTAATTTTTCCTTCTCTTCCTTCGTTTCTCATTTTTTCTTTCAATTGTTTTGCAATGTGGCTATCTTTTTATCATACTTATACACATCCTCACATGAGTGTGTGTGAGTACACACACAGAGACACACATATATGGAAATGTATGGTGTATCTCTTGGATAGCAGTCAGGCGACAACTATACGGTTGCCACAACTTGCGGCGACCCTCCAGCGAATGATTCACTTATCTGTGTGTGGGTTCGGTTTCAAACCAAAACATATGCGTCATGTTGTATTCACTTGGCTACAATCCTACAGATATGAATGCACATAATCATACTATATATATTGTATATACACACATACGAACTCGTTCTTTACTCATACTTTGTAATTGCAATTAATGCAATCTCTGCTCCATATGACAGTTGCACATTCCGCTGCTCAATTGCGTTGCTCAGAATGTTGGGGACTCATTAATATGGAAATATGGGAGAACTTGTATGGTGAAAAGTAAAATCTTGACAAACTGATCAAGAGCATTCCTAGAGAGTATCAATTCGAGATCAATTCAAGGGTCAATTTGAAGAAATAATTCTCTGAGTATTGTCGCATTTCTGTCTCTTCATCTATTTCGAATCATTCTCCAGAATGTGTCTAAGAAATTGCATTACAACCATAGGAGATACTTCGCAAGGTCAGAGATCTCTTGGATTAAGTTAATCTTAAACTTTTCAATTGAATAATCTACATCATATGATATAAAACTAAGAAATTCATAAATAGAAAGAATCTATCGAGGTCTAAATGATTCTTGGAAAATGCGAGATGGCTTCCAAAAACTTAGCGACTTTTATTCCTAATCTGTCTGAAAGTAAGTAGAGCTTTAGATCCTTCATTCTGTGATATAAATAATAAATACCTAATAGTATGTAAATCTGTTCAATGATCGTAACAAATATTGTTTCAATTTATATATATGTCGATTCGGAGCTATATCTTCTAGATGTAGGCAATGCGTTGAATGTACGACAAATCCTCTTTACCAAAACTGTGGTTCTGTCTTTTTCAGTTGAAATTGCGGCGTTCGATAGACTTGCAGACAGACAATTATATATAAACATGATATATATATATATATAGATATATACTACTCAAGGATAATTGGGCCAGTTACCCTTATTATATAAATTTATAATATATTTGTTTGATAAGTACAGCGTAACATACACAAACAAAGCCATTAGATAATATGTTTTTATCTTGCGGAAATTGAGATTATATATATATATATATATATGTATATCGTCAAAATGAACTTGGCTCATGCTTTCAATCGTATTATCTTTTTATACAGACAATTTAATGAGCTTCTTGCTGAGTTTGCCCAAAATTGTATGATATGAAAGCAAATTGTGTTAGAAGCTGGCCATAAAAGTTCATTAAGTAAACTCCGAGTGATTGATAAGCTCAAAGTTGAATTGACAATTTTCTCTTTGTGTAATCAATGTGACGTCACAGGTTCACCCACATATGAGTAAGACACTTTGCTCCAGCAAAACGATGACGTCGAGCAAGTGTGCCGGGCATTCAAAATAAAATCAAAGTACAATGGCAAATGCCATCGACGTCGACGTCGTCGTTGTCGTCGTCGGTTGATTTCGTCACAGAAATTCCGCCGTATTGACTGCCGTATGCCGTACCGGTTAAAGTACGACTGACGACAGACGACATACGGCAGGCAGCAGACGGTGCTGGACGGTGTTGGATCTGGCACTGGGACTGGGATTGGGTCTGCCCAGCTTACCATGCTGATTGTGCATGAGTAAGTGTCATGTATGTTGTGTGTGTGTGTGTGTGTGTGTATTGAATGACAATCGCATAAGCTCACATTCTGTTCGCATTATGAGTATGAGTATTCATTCTATCAGAAATATTCATATCAATCACGTTCAACTTGCTTCGTAATGAACAATATACAAAATTCAGACTTATCTTAAGAATTAAATTCTTTAATGCAATTGCTCTGGAAAGAAGTAAAGAGTTCTTTCTTCCTCTCACCCTCTCTCTGTATCTTTTGGCACTATCCATGATTATTCATATAAATATCTAAATTACAATAGTATTTAAAATATGTACTTATACCTCCTTTGTTTATATTGCGATGTGCTATTTAGATTTAGATTGGACTATATGTATAGGCTTTACTCATATTATAAAAACTGGAAACGTTTATTCGAAAGTGGTATCTCTAGTTCTTAAAGTAACTATCATCGACTATTGTTAGAAGTCAGGGTAATTATCATCGACAACTGATTCATATGGAAGAAGGAGAAGCTAGTTCCTGCCTGCACTCACATTATCGAAGATAGTTGTTAATCCGTTGAACGAATCAGGTCAAAACTGTCAGCTATAATAAGTAACCAATGCTAATCCGTCTGGTTTTGCTGATAAAGATTGTAGTATATAGTGGATTATCTCTGAACTGGAAGCGGATCTGTTAACTTTTGTGTACCTTCTTTCAACCCATTTGACGGCTACAGCGTCTACATACAAATGCGGATACACAGATACATGATAAAACTGGAGCGGTCGGCACCACTAAGCGGCACCATCCAAGGCATTATCAATCTATATAAGAGTACGAAGAGTCTGACTACCAGACGCAGTCGTGCCCATCCCAGCCTGGAGCTGTTGCTGTAGCTGTTTCTCATCCAGAAATTTTTTTTGTGTTTGTATTTATGGCCCGTGACTGATAAGCGGGCGCCTTTGACAGCTCAGCCTGGATGAATATTAACAAGCCGAACGACCTATAATATACACACATAGATATTCTATATATATATATATCTGTATATATGTATATGTATGTGTAGCTGCTGGCAATTGCTACTGAGCTCTGGGATTCAGATGCTGATAAGCGACGCTGTCGCTGTTGTCGCCGCTGTGCGATATCTTTGTTTGTCAAGCTGAAAGTGAGCTGATCAACAAATATGAGGTTTATGAGTGTTCCAACGTTAAATCATTCAAGATGGGACCAACCGGTTATGCTCGACTATGAAATACCACTTATCTATAGAAGATATACACTTATAAATTCTGCTATATTATTCGATTTTTATGAAAAATATTTTCCAATTGAAGGTAGGGAATCATCATCAGATGCACAATAGATATACATATTGAATATGAACCATGGAAAGATTTTCAATAATGAGAGGTATACTAAGAGTTAAGTGCAGGTGTGCTCAACATAAAAATAGTCTTTAAAATAATATTTTTATTCATTTTTTTATTATTCAAGTACTTTTTTATCCTCAAATTATACAACTTGAATACCTTATTTTAATGATAGGGTATTGCTCTGTCCACTTTCTCTCAATCTGCTTTTCTTGCTCTCGTTCTCTTTATTGTTTTTAAACATTTATTATTGGCGTAATTCTCCACTTAAGGTATTATATTATAAATGATATTATGATTTATACAGAGCGAGAAAATAAAAATTATGTGAAAAAATAAAAGCTGACACTTATCAGACTAACTTAAGACTTGTTTTGTTTTGATATTTTGAATGAAAAGTGGACCATTTTGTTATTCACTTATTGTATTTATCAAATCAGGAGAACAGCATGTGTAATTGTTGAAAAAGTAGAAGATTTTAATCTTTTATTGAAGGAAAGAAAGATCACACATAGTTTTCATTGCATTTAGTGCGTTGCCTGCTTTGGAGTACTTAAAATATTTTACAATGGATTCGAACTAGATTTTGTTAATAATAGTACTTGAATGCATTAACTTGGACTTTGTGTTTGTTTATTTATTCTTAACTGCAATATTTTTATACCTCTCCGCAAAGTTAAAAGGTTGCAAAGTCGTAGGATTAGTCATAGTAAAAAGTTACTCATAATAGATTAAAAAGATTAGTATTGTATTATAAAAAAGGAATTTTAAGTATAGACTTCTTCCCATTATGTAATCCTTGTTTATAAAATGCTTTAATTCTTTTTTCCAAAGTCACTTTGGAAATACAGTTTATTAGAACAGAAGACAACTTGGCATACTCTGATATGATAATAACAAAAACAACTTGCGATTGTCTTTAATTTATTTTCATAAACATATAAAGTCTCTCTAGAACCAGATACTACCCCATGATTTGTAGTAGTTTGTAGGACAATCTTAAGTACAGTCATGATAATCGCTTAGCACTCGAGAAAATAGATCTTATATGCTGTTAATGTTGTTCAGGGCTGTGGCACCATCCTATAAAAAGTGGTGTATATGATCGTACTACTATATAGTATAGGGATAACATAGTATAGTTTAGTACGTCTAGCAGCCATTAAACAATTAGAGAACCGTAGACATGATTATCGTACACGTATGTGGAACGATTCAACACCGGATTCCATAGAGTCGCACTCGTATTAGAAGCTCCTACTGCGCATGCACCGTGTAGAGGCCGAAGAAGGTTCCGAGTGATTCGTAGAGCGATACGATCCGAACTGTAATCGGGCGTGAATTGTTAACAATATTGCTAAGGCAAGTGCGCACCAGCAACAACAGAAACAACAGTAACAACAGTAACAAAAACAATAACAAGTACAAGCAATAATATTTAATAAAGTTTATATGTGTTTTTGCTGGGGTTCTCATCCAGCCGAACTGCGATCGGCAGCACTGCCACGCTGACGTTGACAGAGACAGCGCTGCTGCTGCTGCTGTTGGTGCTGGTGTTGGTGTTGGTGCTGGTGTTGCCGTCGTTGTCGCCGCTGTCGTGTTGTTGTTCGAGTCGCCGCCCCGACGATGACTTCTATATCTACAACAAATAATATTAAGACAGTTAGTACGTGCTGAGAACATTATTTGAGGTTTAGTCAGTGTTTTGCACTGGACGGTTATAATACATAGCAATAATAGAGCCTCCCGGTGGTACTCAGAACACATACAGAACCAAGTCCCGTACGTACGTCTGTCGTATTGTGCCGGTCGAGATCGAGGAGACTTACAAATTACAAATTACAAATAACAAATAACAAATTAGAAATTAGAAATAATTATTTAGCATTCTGTGCACAGGACTGTGATAAAAAAGAAACAACAAATAACACAAGAGAAAAGGAAAAAAGAAACTCAAATTCAATTTGCATTATTTACAATATTTAAGTGGTGCAACTCGTTAACCCCCTTCTAAGTCCGTCCCGCCTCCGGATTGCCACACCTCATGTAAATACATAGCGTTAAAAAACATTGCCGCCGGCTTTTAAATGTCGTCTTCGCCTTTTTTCAAATTTTAATTTGTGCAAATATTGAACCTAAGTGCGTTTCTCTGTGTGTATTCAAAAATAAATAAAAAACAAAAAGAAAAACAACAACAAAAACCAAAAGCAAAACAAATAAAATAAAAATATGCGCCAACAGCAATTTGTGTGAAAATAAATTTGCACCCAGTGTGAAGGATTTTTCAAATATTTACCCCTTGCATCTCCATAAGGAACTACTTAGTGTATATACTATACATACACACATATTGGTATTATCAGAGAGGAGGTCAAATCATAAACTCTAGTTCCAATGTTTGCCTCAATGTTACCAAGTTTATTAAATATGAAAACCGAAAACCTAACAAATTCGGGCTACGATGACACATTTCTCTTAGAGGACAATCTCTTACAAATGATGGGTGAGTTGATCAAAAGAGCTTGAAGTTGATAATCACTTAAAGTACATATAAGTACATATTAAGTATATATATATATATATTTACATAGAAACTGTGTGGACATATCTGAAAAATGTATTGTGCAATGTCTGCAGGTTTCCGATGTAACTTATGAAGAGTTAACCTCGGAATATATATATCTTACAATTTATATCTACGTTTATGGGCCAATAGAGTTCATGCTTACCTTGTCCTGCTTATCTACACACACACACACACACACACACGCACACACGGTAGTTTTTAAATTTAGATAAGTAGAGCATTCGGTTTAATAACATATTCTTATTTTAAACATTATATTTAACAAATATTTATATTAACTGGATAATTTATAAAAACGGACAACCGGATAAAAACTTTCATTGTTTTTTGGAAAATTATAAGATCCGTTTAGAAGTTTTCAGTAAAAATATTTACTTTGTGGTTTCTCCACTCTTAAATAAGGCATATACACCCAACTCTCTTTTTACACGGTTTCTTTTTTCAAGGATTTAAAGTTACACGGTTGAAAAAAATTTGTTATATAGCGACTTTAGTCCAGATCGTCTTGTTATCAAGTAGCGACGAATAAGTATGTAGCTTTGTAAATATTTTTTCTTTATTTCTCTTCTAATTTTTCTGTTCATAATTCTGGATTAACAGATTTCTTTTGTTTTTCAACAGTTCTTACACAGTTTTTTGAAATAAATATAGTTCTTTATTTCATCTTACACGGTTTTCAAATCACATGGAACGTATCCCCCATTTTACTATAGCAAACGCCTCTTTTTTACACGGATTTCTGAGGAACGTATCTACCGTGTAAAAAGAGAGTTGGGTGTATATTATTTTCGGTATAAATCTCAAAAACTGCAATATCAATCCATACTTATACTCATCACTATCGATCTATCTAACCAAAGACGACGAAGATAGTCTTGAGGTGGGCGTCAGTTCACGCTTACGTAGCAGAAACCGATATGGCAGGTCCTTGGGTGGAAATCCTTTAAGCCATTTCTGCTCCTTTTGAATGAGGAGCGAGTACGTTAATCAGAAAGATGAATGTCTTGGTTGATTCGCTCTTACAATAGTATCAGCTCAACTAATAAAGCATATTTTTCATATACACAAATCTGTTTTCGTAGCATTATAGATATCCTTGCTTAGCTCTTTTTTGAGAAAGAAGGTTAATTGCATGGAAACAAGTTTGAGTATAAAAAATAAGAGTTTGAAATATATCTTTCATGTATCTTATATATATATATATATGATATGAGATCACATTCTTTGATGGTAAAACAGAATAATGTTCGCATCAAATTGCCCTGTTTTGATTTTCTTTTGCCAGACTTTATTTGATAAGATACATGTCAATCGTGCGTGTTATTACAAAAATAAATGTATCTGTATCTGTATATGTAACACACAAGTATTATTAAAGAAATCACGCGATCGAAATTTGTAAGAGTATTATTGAAGTGCTTAAAAAGCCAAAATTAAACTACACACGATGACAGACACGCCTTTTACTATAGTCTTGCCGATTACATTTAATAACATACTTGTATTCCTCATATTTCTAAGTTTTATGAGTGCTGCCATAACATAAGCACCATACCGTTTTTATCAGATTTCATTTTTTGTTTTTTGAGGCCCCATACCATGATTGGGGACAGGTTTATTGCAGTGCTTATCAAAGATTAGGCCTTGTATTTACATACAAGCTCTGCTGATATGATTAGATTTAATACTCAGCCATCGTAAAAGGTAGGGGAAACCTAAAGCACAATTTGTTTTTTATGTTGCTGGAGTTTTTTTTAGAGCACCTCAAGCAATTATGTGATTAAAACGTGGCCTCAGGTATATAAATAGAAATTTATTTCTAATACAATTTTATTATCGGTCGGAAACCCTTAGGATTAAAAGACTAAGAAATGCATTCAATCGAGAAGTTAATTTTATAGAAAATCAATTGAGTATCTCATTGCTTAATTACATCGTTGTGGCTGGTGTTTCACACACGAATGCTTTAATTAATTAATAATTGCTCTCAAATACGTCAATTTATCTGCGACATGTACACTTATAATATAGATACTACCCTTATTTCAAGGTGACGGATACCCCTCCTACTCGTTTCAAAATCTAATCGGCAACTACACGTGTTATTTGTACTTAATCGCAGCTAATTTGTGTAATTATGCAGCTACCTTATAATATAATCATCAGTTGAGTCTTTGCAGTGATCCAACCGGAAATACTACTAGAACTGTCTAGACATACATACACGATAAATATGCTCGATACACCTAATAAAATGGCGTAAAATATTTTATTTGTTAAGAATTCTTGCTAAATTCATAAGTATCAAAGCATTTGATAAAAGACTTGAACATATTTAAAAGTACAGTGATGTACAAAAGTAAATTGCAGCCTTCTCAGACCTGAATCGATTGAGACAAACCTGCTTGAAAGGGCCTTTTGTAGTGTCTTTAACTAGTAATCCTACACTAAGCGAAATACTTTTTATAAAACCCAAAAACTAAGTAAATTGAAAGGTTTCTATGGGCCTTAATGCAATCTTGGAACAGCTATTTAAATATTATACAAATTCTGTCTATTGATGTAATTTCTATCTCTATATTGACAATTTGAGCTTTGTTTCGCTCAGTGTATTCATGTTTTTGAGCCCAAAGCTGTCTTATAAATTGTGCTAAAAACCATTTTTCACATCTTCTGTCTTTAAAAATTGGTCACAGCAGCCGAAATAAATAAATTAGAGCTGTAATTATATAGATTCGAAATCCTAAGCGATAAACTATACTACCATTTTATGAAAATGATCAATTTTTTGGCATAATCGTGACCAATCTACATTGGTTGTAAATCTATTTTTGGGGTAGGTCCAACAAAAATTATCGCCCAAACACGTTTGTTTTTTGCTTATCATGCTGAGAATTGGGCTTCGCCTTTTCGGCCATCATTTTGGCTTCAGTCAGTCGATGAAAGCGGCCATAAAGAGTGAAAAGTGTGTTAATAATATGCTGCTTATATGATATATATAGCTATATTTATACCCAGCAAACTCTTGTAAGATACTGTAGAAGCTAGTAAATAAGCTTATTATCTTGTTATTGTATATGTTTGTATATCTACTGAATACTAAGAGAAGTAATGTTCTAAATGTGGCTGTCATTGGCAACGCAGTTCAAGGCGAGGACTCACTTAATTGTAGTACAACTGGCTATTTGGAGATACAAATGTATCTGAAACACGTTAGCGCCCAATTAAAAGGCAAGGCACTAAGACTATAACAAACATAGTTAATGGAAATTACACTTGACGAGCTCTTTAGCTTGTTTTACTTAGTGGCGCCTTTTCTCTCTTAACTTGTTTGATAGCCGCATATAGATACTTAGATAGATCTATACAAGCAAAGATACAGATACAAGCTTACATATATACTATATACTATATACTACAAGTTATACAAGACCGCGACTGATATATGATTGGTCCAGTGTTTTATATTTGTTGCTTTGACTTTTTGTTTAATAACTATTTAATTGAGACGTTTTTAGCATTTTTAATAATAGTAGACAATATGCGCGCAATTTTAAGTCATAAAACTAATGATAATTTCAATAAAAAGTTGAATCTTAATAATTGGATTCAGTCCGTTTAAAAACAGGTTCCAAATCCCCTATCAGATTCCCCCTATACAGTATTTATATATAGCGACTAACCCTTTGTATAATTACAGCTTACACTAAGCGATTCAATATTTGGCAGATCAGAAAAAAATGTGAACGCACGGGAATTTCCTCCTCCTTTGAGCATTCCGATAGACCTTTAGTATCTGTCTATTATTTGCTTGGAACACGAAGTTGGGTAAACCATTTCACAAGCACATGATATGATTTACTATATGTACTATATATCTTCTATATCTTCGATCAATCAATATTTGCACTCAACAGTTAACAAAAAGGTGTAAAATGACCCCATGGAATCTTTTCAGGGAGTACATTCTATAAAAACCCTAGGAATTTACCCAAATAGTCTGAGTAAATATGTGCACAGCCATAGGTCAGACCTTAGGAAGTTGATGAGCTCAGCTCTTGCTTTGCTTTTGCAATGGGATTTTACGATATAGTTTACGACTCTTATATTATATCAAGAAAGTTCAACTTGAAATGTAAGCTATAAGCTCTAAGATCATCATCAGCTGTTTTTAGATGGAAATGAGGTAGTGAATTAGAGAACTGGGACCTCAAAGTTTCCTTAGCTTGTATAACATATTAAATCTGCAATAATTCGTAGTCTATCTTAAGCTTAACAGAGTTTGAATTATATCTAACTTGAGCAGACTTTTTTGAAATATGTTTAGTCTTCAAATGCACTTAAGAAATAAAACCTGAAGAGATCTTCAGAACAAGTCTGATTCAAAGGATCCTGGAAACCCCCTCTTTGTACATTTGGCTTCCTCACAGTATACTTTAATAGTTTTAAAACATATTAATCGGAATCTGAGTTCCCGATCTAGTTATAGCATACTGCTAGTTAAATAAAATAGATATATAATCATTATGTTTCCTGGATATCAGAGGACCCCATGAAGTTACGTATATCATCGATTTCGGCCAATTATTACCTTAATTTTCAACTTTATGTGGGTTTTAATAGATTTTCAGTTGGAGATTTGCAAAGGTTTTCATCCAACGTGTTATTTACAGGCATTTGGCTAACGAGCTTGTTGACCTATGGGTATACTCTTACCACGAGTATGCAATGTCTGGCTATGGGGGTATTACATAAGCAGCAGTTAATGGGCTAGTAAAATATATCTAAGTACATGCTTTTTAAGTACTTAATAACTGAAAATTGGCTTATTTTGTACATTTTAGAAACAAATTAAAAACAAATAAATTCTTACAAAGAAAACTTCTTATTGCTAAACAGATAGTCGTTATTTTTAACAAGCAACACGCTTTCATTCATAATAGAGCTTAACTTCTAGATAATTTATATGCAAGAGAGTTGCCAGATCATTTCTGAATCATGTGCAAATATCGTGACCAGGTCGCTAGAGGGTAGTCAATAAGTCATAATCTCTAAGCCTTGAAATTTAATTTGCATCATTTTCCTATAATATAATGGTTATAAGAAAAATTATAGCCAGTGTTCAGACCGATCTCTCTGATAAGACTAGTGATTTGCGTTTAACTCCTACATTTCAAGTAGGCAAGAGTGCTGCCAGATCAGTTCGCTAAGACGAAAAGGAGCTGCCAGATAACTTTTCTATCATATAGGTATGTCGTGGCTTGTCTTCCCACATTGCTTGTCAGGACTTCAACCTTAAACAACAATGGTCGCCGAGCGCCTTGTCTTAGGGTTTCAGTATCCTTTCACATATGATCCAAAAACAATGACGAGTTGAGCTCTGATAAGACTGGAACTAAATGCATTCATTTACCCTGCAATTGGAAACGTTTTTCATTTCGCTCTATGAGCATTACGCATTCCCAATTAATTCGATCTGTGGCACGCAATTCGAAAAGAATAAAGAACAAACAACATATTTCGTGTTGATATCTGTCTTTGGTTCTCATTGACTCATTATTTATTTTTTGCTATATTCGGTACCGAGTCGATAGTAATTGTGTATGAGTACTCCCCCAGTACATCTAATAATCGCAAACCTTCACAGTTGGCGTGCTGTCCCTGTGATACGGTTCATGCCCAATACCCATTTTCGGTTTCTGTGAGCCAATATTTTCTGGCATTTCGATTTAAAATTTTAGTTCGAGTGTTTCACGTCTGTTGTCTCAGTAATCAGCAGTACCATTAGGCGCGTTATTGAAATGTAGGCGCTGCGATAAGAGCTTTTTTTTTAATAGTGGTTGGGTGGGGGTTACGATGGGTTATTAAAGAGGTATGGGAGGTTAAAGCTGGCCAGATTGCGCCGACTATAAAATTACATAGCTAATGTCAGTTGTTGTTTCGTTGTTGTTGATATTGCCGATGTTATGGATGAATTGAAGCGAATGCGAAATATATAATAAAACAAAAGCAAAGCTATAATTCAAATCGATTTTAGTATTATAGACATCTGTGAGAGTTGTAAATAATCACACATGAGTAATAGGTAGAACTTATAAACATTGTTTCGTAATACCAAAATGTGCACAACTCTTTGTGAGCAGAAAAAAAGTGTGTTTTATTCAATTGAAAATTAATCGTTGTATATATATATTTGTATTGTATCCCGATTTAAAAGCCATGCAAATTATACCAATAAAAAAGTGTATATTATTAAGATAATCTTAACTATTGGATTTCTCAAGAACACACAACAACATGGCTTTTAATTACCGTGTCTATTATTTATCTCCATAAATACTTGAACTTGTTTAATGGAGCTTTTACGATTATAGCCTGATAACTGATAATTGCACCTTCTTAGGTAATTATACAAATGAATATACTATATAAAGTATATGAACCATTAGGACAACTTACATAGGACCGTTATCGCAATAGATTAAACATTTTTTAAAAATAGAACAAATAAATAAGTTTCAGAATTGTTTGCTATTTATAAGGTTATGTCATAAATTCGCTGATCTCTTCCAAAAATTCCTCTGACATAAGTTTCACAGTCAACATTCATTTATGATGCCACATAATCACACTCGAATGCACATCCTCCCTTTTTGATGTATCTATATAATGAGTATATAAGTATAAAGTGTTGTCATCAATATGATTTACATATTCTATTATCAGTTGCTATTGATTGTTGTTGGGCCATAACTAATTATAGACATTGGCATTGACTTTTCGATCAAATAAACATATATATCTACATATAATTTCAATGTATTTACAAAAACAATTCACAACAACTCGATAAAGATAAATAATTGTTATTGTGAATAATTCATGAACGTTCAAGAAGTTTTTGATTTTATTAAGGGTTAAGATTAAATAATAAATATAAAAATAGTCATTGTAGTTATTAATATAAAATCGCCGGGTAGCCGTAATTTATATACATGTATATCAATCTCTCTTTTGGCCTTTAAAATATTATATCCAAAATTATAATTAGAAAAAGAAAAGAGAAAAACATCCAAAAATAGATTCAAATTTGCGTAGTTTGTACAAAGTTTGCTTTAGACAGACAGACAAACACGCGCCCAGTTTGTATTTATCTATTTAAAACCAAAACAAATTTAAATATACGAATGTTTACCCATTTAACTTAAAATATGATATGAAGATATTAATGTATTCAAAATTATTCATAGCCCGAGCACAAAAATTTGTAGAATATCGAAGTGAAAGCTGTTCGATTTGCTAAAGTTTATAGTATAAAGTTATTTCTGTGCACAAATCCTTTATGGCAATCAAAATACCCGCATTAATTTCATGCTCTATAAACTTAATTTGACTGAAACAATTCCAAAGTGATCTCAAACATTTTGCTATATTTAGATTTCTTCGCATAGTTCGGGGGCTCGACCTAAACTCAGATTATTTAAATAAACTAAATAGTCTAAAAAATGTGAAAAACTAAACCATTGTGCGAGTATTCAAATAGTATAATAGTTACATCCGCCTTATATGATTAATAGACTCAACGAACATATACAGCTCCCCTACAAGTAACTATTTCAAGCTCAAAAAACACCGCATATCGTTCATTACGCATATCAGTTGCACTTGAGTGAAGTTTTTTATGAACTGACCATAAAAAGATCGCGAAAAAATGCAAAGTAAAAATGAAACTGAAAATCCAAGCGTCGAGTGGTGAATACTACTTATGTACTCGTACACAGTTAATCTCAGATTACGGGTCGATAGCAACAATAATAACAAGAACAACAACAACAACTATAAAACACACAACGGTGACGCGACATATCAAAAAAAATTGAACTCTAACGATGACATTGCAAAAAATTTGCTCGTATGCTCACCACTGATTCTACGACTACGACTGAGTATAAGTAGTGAGAATTGACTGACAACAACGGGCTCCCAACTGAGCTGCGAGCACTTCACTCGCTCTTAGAGGCAGACACGAAGACATATACAAAGCGAGAGAGAGAGCGAGACGGGAGAGTTTTATCTGCCAAATGGCTTTCTGCCATAAACCTTATGGCAATTTAGAGTATATTATAGCACTAAATTATAGCATTTCTTTTGTTTTTGCTCTTGATAAACAATAAATGAAAGCATAACAGGAAAAAAGTATAAATAAAGATAAAACTATCTGTTGCTATTTTCGTCTAAAATTATTTACTTTGGTTTTACTCTTTTCACGCGAAATACTTATAATCTCTTAAAGGTTTGATACGAGTATTTGGTTATTATCATTAATCACTGTTAAGTAAGGGGCTATGTTTGGGTGAGAACACGGTGTTCTATTCGCTTAAGTGAATAATGCTCTTGAACTTAAAGCACTAAGTAGAATAAGCTACTTGTTGATATTTCTACAGATCGCTCACTGTTTGTGTATGTCTCGATAAATACATCTATTTATTTAATCTATTGAGTTAATCATTTCTTTATACTTATTCGGTTTGGATTGGTTTTTACGACAGGTGATAATCATTTAAATGAATTATCTTATCACTGGTCCGATTTTAAATTTTGGGCTTTACTCAAAATAAAAACAATTATTATGTTCTTTTT
Organism: Hirtodrosophila trivittata; assembly: GCA_035045065.1. Lineage (NCBI taxonomy): Eukaryota > Metazoa > Arthropoda > Insecta > Diptera > Drosophilidae > Hirtodrosophila > Hirtodrosophila trivittata. The sequence continues at coordinate 41,892 of JAWNNK010000583.1, forward strand.
GCACTGAAAGAAAAATCCGATCTCAACAATTTTTAGCTTTTCTTTACATTGCTTCCATTTGTTGAAGTGAAAGAGGATTTTGATTTTTGTTTTATAAAAACAGCTTATTTTTTTTATTTTTCTTGTTCTGCTTCTTTGTGTCTATCTCTGTTGTCTTCACGCAAACACATATATTTATATCTATATGCTCACACACACTCAAACACACATAGACACACACCAACGAAATGCTCAATTTAAAGCCGGCTTTTTTTCTTTATTTATTTGTTTATGTGTTTTGCCTTCCCAATTGCTTTTGATGGCGTTGTCTTAAAAATGAATTTCTCTCTCTGCATGTGTGTGTGCGTGTGGCTACTTGCTTGCATTTGTGTGCGCTCCAAGTCTGGTTTTGGGCTCTCTGAGAGTGGCAGACAGCAGCAACAAAAATAATATGTACCCGTACATATGCAAACACACCGAATTGATTTAAGCGTCGATTAACGCACACAACGATACACATGAGCAGAGACGTAGACGCAAAGCAGAGACAAAAACATACAATATGGATATGGGACAGTGGCGCTGGCGCTGGTGTGGCGACGATAATAATACTCATAGCAGTAGCAGAGGCTTGGCGTGTGCGCACGGCTGGCTGGCGGCAAACTCAGTGAAAAATTTTTAGTTTTCGTCGCTCCGAGTTTTCATTATTCAGTTGCACTAAAATGGTGCGCAAGTCCGGTAGAGTTAAAATTCCAACTAGTCGCGACGTTGGTAGCATTCTCTTGCGTGGCAGCAAAGCTACTGATGCTAACGGAGACAGTGGGCGTGCCAACAATGGGGTGGCTACGGTCAGGCGAAGGCAACGACGACGTCGGGACAGCTGCGCCAGCAATTCAGCTTCAAGTGATGGTCTGTTGTTGCCGTTGTTATTCGTGTTGTTTTCAGTTATTGCGAGACTTGATGCTATTTTAAAAGTATTTACCTAAAATTGTGTGTGATCACATTAATACATACATTTTGTACATATCAGAGACATGTCTGTATGTATATATATATATTTCTTTATAATTGTTGTTATGTATATGAAGCATGGCGTCGTTCAGCCAGTGCTTGTCCAACTGTAAATATGAATATTTGCATTGGGATGCAATTCCAGTTAGACTTGACCGAATTGGCAGAACTGCTTGCGAGCTACTAAAACTGTAACTCAGTATTCCGTGGTCAAAAATGTCGTCGTAATAAACTAGTGAAACTAGTAAAACTACAAAAAAATTCAGATTTAGAATATATTTGTTGTAAAATAAAAATTAAAAATAATATTTATATATATTTTTTTGATTCTTTATTTTACCATGATTAAAATAGGGAAAAGTAAAAAATTAAGTGTTTAATTGTATATAAATTAATTTATATTTAGTTATCCAAATTCAATACTTTTGATTGAGTTCGTTTTTCCTTTTTATTTTTCACAGAATCAGCAGAAAGTCATATCATGGAGGGCCTGCCGTTGGGTCATGCCGTAGGGTCGCCGATTGGACATGCGCTGAGTCCCAATGGCGTTGGTCTCGGCTTGAGCAACAGCAGCAATCAAAGCAGTGAAAATTTCAACCTCTGCAATGGCAACAGCAACGCCAGCAACAACAACAATAGTAACAACAACAACAATAATATGTATTCACCGAACAACAATAACAACAGTGGCAGCGCCAGCCAACAACAACAACAGCAGCAACAACAACAACAACAACAATCACCAACAGTTTGCGCGATTTGTGGGGATCGGGCCACTGGGAAGCATTATGGTGCGTCTAGCTGTGATGGCTGCAAGGGTTTTTTCAGGCGCAGCGTGCGCAAAAATCATCAGTATACCTGCAGGTGAGTCTTTGCTCTATCTTTAGGTATGACAAGGTATCTTAAAGCATTCCAAATCCATTATAGATTCTCTCGCAACTGTGTCGTGGACAAGGATAAGCGCAATCAATGTCGCTATTGTCGACTGCGCAAATGTTTTAAGGCTGGCATGAAGAAGGAAGCAGTTCAGAATGAACGCGATCGCATAAGTTGCCGTCGTACGTCTAACGATGATCCGGATCCGGGAAATGGGCTTTCCGTTGTGTCCCTGGTTAAGGCCGAGAACGAGTCGCGACAATCGAAGGCTGGAGCTGCGATGGAGCCCAACATAACAGAGGATCTCTCCAACAAACAGTTTGCCAGCATCAACGATGTCTGCGAGTCCATGAAGCAACAGCTCCTCACCCTCGTCGAGTGGGCCAAACAAATTCCGGCCTTCAATGAACTCCAGCTGGACGATCAGGTAGCTCTGCTGCGCGCTCATGCAGGTGAACATCTCCTCTTGGGCCTTTCACGTCGTTCCATGCATCTGAAAGATGTGTTGCTCCTCAGCAACAACTGTGTCATCACCAGGCACTGTCCAGGTATATATATTAGCATCTTAACAATTGTGTATATATATTACATAATATATGTCTTCCATTCGCAGATCCACACGTCTCTCCCAATTTGGATATATCACGCATTGGCGCGCGCATCATTGATGAACTGGTGGTGGTTATGAAGGATGTTGGAATTGATGATACCGAATTTGCCTGCATTAAGGCCCTAGTTTTCTTTGATCCCAGTAAGTAAATCAGTTGAAAACAAGGAATAGGAACTGGGGTCCTTCTAGATTATGTTACAATGTATATTTAATACTAGCTTACTAGTATTTTAATTGAACTGATCCCGGATCCCATCTAAATGTAGTCCATCATCGTCAATTGTTTAATTATTTTTGTTTTTCAAATTTTAGTAATTCAATATTTTACTTTTTACATAACATTACATCATAATTTCATAAAAATCTCTACTTAACTGCTCTATGTTTAGACTCTTAAGCCATTCATTACAACCATCAGAGTCGTTAAGTCGGTAAGGCTTAGCCAGATCCTATCCATATATGCAATGAGTTTGCTTTTTTGTGACCTCTTATCCATTCATAGAAGTTCTGTTAAAGAGAACGCGCTTCTTTTGTCCGTTAGAATCTTCCTTATCATATCCTTCTACTTATAATATCTACTGAATCTATATATATATATAGATGACCACTTTAATGTATTCACCTAAAAAAATATATTTATTTTTTATTCAACAGATGCCAAGGGTCTCAATGAGCCACATAGGATTAAATCGTTACGTCATCAGATACTAAATAATCTGGAGGATTACATTTCGGATCGACAGTACGAGTCACGTGGACGCTTTGGGGAGATTTTGTTGATTTTACCAGTGCTCCAGTCGATTACCTGGCAGATGATCGAACAAATTCAATTTGCCAAAATCTTTGGTGTGGCGCACATTGATTCCCTGCTGCAGGAGATGCTGCTGGGTGGTAAGTTATAAAGTGAATTGATGCTGCGACAACAGCTACTTAAATCTACCTCTTCTTGGAATTAGGTGAGCTGGCAGATAATTCACTGCCTTTGTCACCACCAAATCAGTCAAATGAGTACCAGAGTCCAACACATGCTGGCAATATGGATGGCAGTCAGGTGAATACGCTGGATACGCTTGGTGCGCCGAGCAGCGGCACGCATAATATGGATTTAGACGTGCAGCAAATACAAGCGCTTATCAATAACACGGAGGATCCATTCCGCGCTTATTCGACCGGTAGCAACTCTGGCACTGCAGCCTCATCCACATCCGGATCAGTGCCTGCAGCTGCAGTGACGCCACCGCTAAGCAGCGCCGCCTGCAGTCCAAAGTCGCAAGAGAATGTCTACATGGATGCAGCAGCGGCGGCGGCCAGACAATACAATGTCCAACACAAGAGTCAACTAATGCATAGTCCACAGCGCGTGCATCCCTACCAAAGAATTCCGACCTCTCCGGTTGATCCCGGCTTGGGCTTGCGTAACCCTGCGGATATAACACTCAATGAGTACAATCGCAGTGAGGGCAACAGCGCTGATGAGCTGTTGCGTCGCACCCGGCTCAAGATGCGTACCCCGGAGCTATTAGCGCCCACCTATGCAATGGGTAAGTACCAAGAGCTCTTACGAATGTATTTGTACCCTTAATTGAAGTGATCTCTTTCTCTCTTTGCAGAGCCATGTCGTATGACGCTCAAACAGGAGCCCGAAACGGGCTATTAACACTGGTGCAATAAGCCTAGCTACCACATCCCCCTCCTTAAAACACACCCCCTCTTCCCACCACATATACAGGCCCCTCTTGCTAGCTGCTAAATTTACTTAATTGTTATTGCCTTGACCTTTTTGATACTTTTTTTTAGATTTAAGTAGGTATATTGGAAATTGTTGCTTAATTGTAAAAAAACGGACTTACAGTTCTATTTTTGTATTTTATTAATTCAAATGAAGCGAAACAAAACAAAACAAAACAAAACACACAAAAACACAAAGATACAATGAAACAATGAAGTCAAATGATTTGCTCAAAACTTTATATTATAGTATATAATATATAGCGAGTACTGTGAGTTTGTTGGTTATCTATATATACATGTATAGCTATATATATTTTATCTTTTAGATATATATATATGCAATACTTTGTTTTAGTTTAGGGAGTTGTTTAGTAGTGTACAATATAATATACGAGTATGTTTATTCCCTGAACGATAATTAACTATTTTTATGAATGATAATGAACTATTTTTATATGAATATATCTATGTATAAAATACAAATTAATTTAAAATGGCTGAGTGAATAATAAAACAAACAAAAAATACCACAACAAGCAGATTGTAAAAAAAATTACAAAAATCTTTTTCTTATAATAATGGGTGTATATGTTGTTTAATTGGCAATTTATATTCTAGTGATTTTGATATTATTTTGTTTAATCACGCTAATTTCGAACATTTAACTCCAATTAAAAATATGACTTTGTTCTAAGTGTCTACAGAATTAAAGCAAAAGGCCAATTCGCATTAAGATAAATAAATTTCAAAATTAATTAACAAATATACTTTACAAATTTGCCTATGTACAATTCTAGACCTCTAGTAAATATTTATCATTTAATTATTTCAATTGGACATACATTAAATACATTTTATCAGGTTCTAGTAAATCGTCATAATAAATTAGCTATTTTTATTAGAAAATAAATTTCTTGGCACATACAAAATCATACAAAATTATACAAAATCAGAAAATATATTTAACTATATTTTTGGAGACATCGAAAAGTTGGTTGCGCAAATTGCTTGAGAAAATTATTACAAAAATAATACTGCTATTAGTCGACTCAAAATTACCAAAAATTAAAATATATTTAAAAATTTCTAATATTAAAATATCAATGTAAAATATATATAGTAAAATCAGAGAAAAATGTTTAAAATAGATAAAATAAAATATATCAAAATTAAAGGAAAGGATTGAGGAAAACCCAGAACAATCCAATCAAGTCAATAAGTATTAGTATGTTAGCTTATAAATAAGTGATAAAAGACTTAAAAAAACAACAACAACACGATAGAAATTAAGAGACGACTAGGAGGATAAAAACGAAGTTAATTATTCTTTTTAAAATATAGAAAAAAAGAAGATTTTAAAGAACAAAGAGTATCTTGAGAAATATTGAAATCTGTCATCGTTTCTGCACAACTTTTTACAGAGTCCAAAAGATCCAAAAGAAAATGCAAATAACATATATTCTGACATCAGTAAGGCATCTGAGTATATAAACCCTGATATATCTATTTTACCTTGAATTTATACTTACCATTATTGTCCACAGTTTTCCTTTATTCATTAGTTCAATTTAGACTCGAGTTCCATCGCTTTTGTTTATGTGCTGCAGTTCAATAGAAAACCGAGTGTCAATTTCAGTATAACAGAGACACCCGCGAAATTTATGTTCAATACTGAATATGAGTTTTAGGTTTAAGAAGAGCCAATTCCAATTAACAGGTGCATACAGAAGAAAAATTGCCTAGTCTTGGTACAAAATAACATAATTAGAAAGCCACTCGGAATATTATTTTAAAAATTTTGTAATCGAGTGATCGATAAATTTTTGCTTTTTTATAATTCATCGTGAAACAGCTGATATTATAATATAATCAATATCAGGAATACCTCCACATAAATCAACCTTACAATACAGCTGAGCAAGTAACGACTTAACTATCGATATAAACTTATCGCACTAAGTGTGAACAAAATATAATACATCGATATTTCTATATATTACACAGCTGACGAACAATCCAACACTAATATTTAATGTCATTTCATTTTTCGTTGTGCGCAATTAAAGAGAGCTGCTAGCAGAAAAAAAATATATAAAATATCTGGTAAAAATTAACAGCAGCTTGACGCATTGCTAAATTTTAAACAAATTACAATTCAAGTTACAACACAAATATAGAGTGCAGTAAGTAACAGCTGGACAATTGGCAAATCAATGATGTTCGGGCATAAATTTCTCCTATGTACGACAGTGCTCCTGTTGAGTACCTCTGGTAAGTAAACTTAAACTACCCGAGTTCCCTGCAATCCGCCCCTTAAAAATCTATAGAAGTCTTTGTTCAATTTAGTTTTGCTTGTTCATCGCAATTTTATTTTTGTCGTTTCTTTTTTTTTTGCCTGTTTGTATCTCGCTTGCACACACGTAACCCGTTCGTCGAGCTGTCGTTGTGTTGTGGTTTTATCTACAAGGGCTGTTCAGTAAAAAAAAAAAATACTTGACAACTAAATCGCATGTAGCATTTTTAATGCATATTGTATATGCATATGTATGTATTTCTATGGCGCATTGACATTAATTGTAAGCCTGTGGTTAGTCAATTGTAGGACAAAGCGCAAATATTAGATCTAACAAGATGGTGGATTGGTACCGCTACGACAAAGACAAAGGCGAAGTCAAATTGCAGTCAGACCAGACTCCGCTTCATCTCTGTCTCTATTTTATGCACTCACACGTAAACATACATATGTCTATACATATATGTTTGTATGTTGCTGCGCTTATCTAACCAACGACAACATCAGTTGCTGTTCTACCTGCATAGAGCATGAGAAACGTCAGATAAAGCAATTTGATTTCTTTCGTCTCTTGCTCTCGCCGGCTGCTCCATCCCTACCTACCTCCCTCCCTCCCTCCTGCTTCTGCTTAACTGCACTCACAAATAAACTAGCATGCAGGCATATACAATTTCTCTCTTTGCCCTCACGCCTCTTGCCCCTCGTTTCTGTTCCATCCTCCTCTGCCCACATATTGTTTGTCGTTTGTGCAGAGCATCAATATAATAAAAGTTATATCTCAAAAAACGCTAAGAGTGTTATCTATTAGCTTAACTGATATTATTCTCTTATCAGTCAAACTCAGGGGAAAAGAATTTTAAGTAGTCCTCTTAACGAATCTTTGTTGCGCTTGTTGCTTGACTTTAATGCTGCTCACTAAGCATAACCAGACACACATATGTCACATACCCCTATGTTATTTAAATAAGCGTTAATACTATTGAAAATATAACTCTTAGAAGCGCTAACTGAAATATGCATTCAATTTCATATGCATCTATAAGATAATTTTAATTTTTATTGTATTTGTGTGGTGTGTGTTCAATAACTAATCTTTTATATAATATAAGTATTTTCCTTCTTTTAACAAAGACAGAGTAAGTGGCGCATAAGATTGTATATAAATAAATACACATACGAACAAACACATACAGTAGTTAGCAATAGGAAATCGAAAACCCTTGTCTCAGAGTACGACAGCTTTGCTGATAACATTTGCCGTTTATTGTATGTATGTAAATACACCTAGCCATATGATGAAATGGTTCGATCAGTGTATAAATATATTTATGCTTTACTAACCGCAAACTCAACTAAGAGGCCCGTAGAATTAGGGTCTGGGTACAGGCATAAAATCAATACAATACAGTTCTGAAAATTACATACAGTTATAGTTTTAAAAACGCATTAAATTGTAATTTAATTTAATATAAAAGAAACAAAGATAAAGAAAACGGATGCATAGTCAAGTTTGATAAAGTGAATCGCATGTTCCTGCCAACATTCCGAGCTCGGGAAATATCGGAATCATAACAAGTAACTTGTAACTTGTAAGATTTCTTTGTAGAACTCATCATCTATTATTCATCGCTTAAATACGAGTGACTAGAGAAATACAGTAAACGTTATACGGGCTTTCTAGTTCTTTTTGGACAAGACTTGTCGTAGTAAATATTCTGTTTTTTTCGAACATCTCTCCCTTCACGGAAGAATAAATAACTAAAATAGTTTGGTTAAGGGAACTTTTTATAAAATATAATACTCTGTTCTAAGAGAGGGATAAAAAGGTCAGTTCCAATTATACAGTTATATTAAACACTCGTTTTACACACCAACTTCTCGCATGGCTGTGGAAAATAAATCTTATTAGTTACGGCTTTTCCCCATAATTTTCTTGTAACACCTGGAAATTGTATTACATGTCTGCCAGGCTAAATACTGTCTTCCCGTTCTATTTGTCTGTTTGTCTGTCTAGTTATTTGCTTAACTTGCATTTAAAGGTCATCCCTGGGCTGTGTAGCAATGGCATTGAACTAGTACACAGAGGAGCTTTCACGCCACGGGTGGATGGGATTCCTCGGCTCAAACCACATCAACAAACATATATGTATGTACCTGAATGTAAGAGAGAGTGTGCAACGCTAAGAGCAGAGTCCAGAGAGAAAAACCTATCCAAGCTAAGGCTTTAGGTATGGGTAGAACTTAGCAGTGTTGAGTCATTAAAAAATGGCAAAAACAATTTTTTGCAGCATTGCAAATTCGTTAGCAACGAATTATTACGCAACAACAACAAACATATGGGATTATCTGAAACAACAGATACCAGTTTGATATACACATAGAACAGTTGTATTATTGTATTAGATTTGTAATTGTTACTCGATTGTAAATACAATTTTCCGCATGAAATTGTGAAATACATATATATATATATATACTGAAAGCTATTATTATTTTTTATTCGAATTTAAATGCTGTTTCTATAGAAGCGAGAGTATTATTTCAATATTCCATAGGGAAAACTCATATACAGTAGAAGTTCACAGATTAGAACCACCTATTTTATCGTATGTCGGATGGGTATGTGCTTTCAAGTTATGGTCTGTGTATCATTACAGTTATCCAGACAGAAGGTAACTTTATTATACCCTAACCCAGTTAATAGTAGAGGGTATAATTATTGACAACAAAATCAACAACCGCGACATCAGTGCTCTGTGACAATGACAATGTTTTCATATATCATTTGGGGCGTATTCAACGCAGTTTTATCGCATTGAGGGGAAATACAAAATACAAATGCAAAACCAGAAATCGCGAGGCAAAGTATTAAAATAATACATTCAGCTTATGTACTTGTTCCTCTCCATTCACAGTTCAATCTCAACCCTTTCTTAATATCTGTTTCCTCAATTTTTCTCACTTCTTGCCGTCTTTCCCTCCCCCTTCAGATCCAGTTTGTGTTATTTGTTTATCAGTTGTCGCATGTGCAAATATTTATATTATTCATCATTATGACTCAGAAGTGGACGCACCAGTCAGCAACGGCTCGTACACTAGGAGATTGATACAATAAATGGAATACAACGCGAAATAATTTTCTTTTTTTTGTCATATAAATATGATAATTATATTTAGGTTGTACATTTTGGATGGAAAAAGAAAGTGCGCTTTTGTGTTAAGCCTTTTTAGTAGATTTTTACCCCACTAGTAGAGAATTTCTACAGATTAAATACGGTGAATCCAATTATGATTAAATATTTCTGATAGAAATAGGCTTAATTTGAAAAATTGATTTGCGTCTGGAATATCTACTTATATCTATTACTATCTCATTTGTAAGTTAGACTTTATATCTAGAACTAGAAAAGTCGTACAATTTATAATTATTATTATTTTTAAACAATTATAAATCAGAATTGCGTATTTAGTGAAGTTTTTAAATCGCCTGCCCATATTGATATATCAAATCTTTTGTGAAATTCGAGCATTTTTATTTGTTTTGCGTAGTAGTAGTAAGAGTAAGAGTATCGAGTTTCAGCTTATGTATTCATCGGTTATTGTATTGTTCTTTTTAGGTTGAGTAGTTCCTCAATTTACTCGAAAGTAAAACAATACCAAACCCAAATATTGACACTTAGATAATATTCAGTTCATTGTCTTGGTATTTTTTTTAATACATTTTTCTTTTATTGCAGTTCTGTCGCAGTCGCAGACAATTAACCTAAAGAATGCTGCCTTCCCGGAACAAACGCTGCAGACGACCACCAGCAGCAGCAGCACTTCGACCTCAACAACAACAATGACGACTACTCCTACGACTGCTCCCACGACGACCACTACGACAACCCCAAAGCCCACCTCGACAAGCACAACTAATGCGCCGACAAGCAGCAGTGAACCACCAACCACCTCAACCACTCCAGCTCCAATGCCGACCACCACCCATGCACCACAACCGTATCCGGCTCCAACAATTGGTTCATGGAACTGCTCTTGCATTATGGTTAACATGGCCGCCCAGTTGAACTTCACCTACGAGAACAAAAGTAAGACCATAAGAAATGCACAAATCACTCTAGAAAGGATACAGATTAATTATCCTTTCTCATCATAGATGGAAACATGTCCACTGGATTATACAATATTCCAAGCACTGCAAAAATGGATCATTGTTTCTGCGACAACCAGTTAGCTCAGAGCATGCAGCTTAATTGGAGTACCGGTAGCGCTCGGCAATCGTCGTTGGTCTTACAGTTTGAGAACCAGAATAAATCCACTTCACTCACATCGATTAAAATTGAGATGATGGTGCCCACTGTTGATTTCCCCGATGCCAAGGGTAAGTGGTTGATATAAACAAATAGGAACAATTATATATTATATATATATTGCAGACAATCAGACCATTCAGTTGATACATACTAGTCGGAATATTGACTTTAAGACACCCGAAAAGACGTCCTACCATTGCACACGTGCGCAGAACTTTAACATGACAGAGACCATTACCGGCAATATGACTATGGGAGTTATCAGTGTGAGCAAAGTGCAAGTGGAGGCGTTCCGTAGTTCCAACAGCACCGCTTTCTCCACGGTCCACGATTGCGATAGCTCAGAGACTTCTGATGTGGTGCCCATTGCCGTAGGTATTGCTCTGGTTGCATTGATTTTGGTCGTATTCATTTCGTATATGTGTGCGCGTCGTCGCTCCACCTCGCGTGGCTACATGAGCTTCTAAGTGAATCCCGGAAGCGTTCAGTGCAGATAGAATCGAGACACATATGGGGCGACAATGGGAAATTAGTGCGTTGTAATCAGAGAGAGTTGTAAGATTGATTTTGTAATTGGCAGGCACTGTAAAAACAAAAATTAGACATTTGTTGAGTATCATATAATTTGTAACGGTTCTTATAATTTTCCTATATGGTTTTGTTTTTTTTTTCCTGTTTGTCTAAATTATTAACGCGCTTGATTAAGAAAAGGGGGGCAGAGGCAAATGAAAAGTATAATTAAAAAAAGAAAAAAAAGAAGGAATATCTATCTGTGTGTATATGTATTTGGCCTACATGTGTGAGTGTGCATTCTTAAACTTTTATATATTACTCGTCTCCTTCTACACGATCAAAAAAAGAAAAAAAAAACATTTTTACTTCATATATGCAAACAAATATTTAAACAATAGAACACATACAACTATATACAGCTATGTAAAATAAACACCTAAATTATATTATGAGCGAGGCATAGGTGAAATCAAGCAACCGACACATAAAAGAAATTAATTAACTTTCGTGGCAGTTAACGGTAATTTACGTAAATGACAACAAAACAACAGTAGTTTTAAATTATGCATATGAATGATTTTAAATTATCAACCGTTAATTAATAAACAACAACAAATTATGTATTATTTGCCTTCGAAGCGTAATAAATAATAAATATACCAAAAAAATCTGTTCTTCATTTGTTATTCTATTAAGAGCTCTTTAAACTATTATTTCGCAATTCGGGTTCGCATTAAGTAAAGGACCAGAAGTCCATGTTTTTGGTCTGAATGCCCTAATCTATCAGTGAGGTGGGTGTTCAAAGCAACAGATCTGCGGGGCTCAACTATTAATCGGACAGCTAAAAACTGAAATCCGTCATTTGTTCCGATGGTAACCCTATGCCATCCGAACAAACATGGCTGAGATACAACAATAAAGGACGATCAAAATGTACATAAAAAGCTTTGAAATGGCAGAGCTTATTTAGAGTCGTTTTATAGCAATCTACAAGATAAAAATAAATCTACAATATAAAATTAAAAATAAAAGTTTAAACAAAATAAAATAAAATAAAAAGGTACAAGTTATGTACTTAAAAAAATGTATCTTTAATTTTGAATTGATCCAACATTTGTTCCTAGGGTTAAAAAAAATCCAGGAAGTATTAGTGGGTTTTACCAAAGGTAATAAAAAGTGAAATTTTAATTGAACGAAGGGATTGTTAAAAAAATGCATGAAAAAAAGAATTATAAAGAATTGTGCATAACGCACAAAAGGAATTGTGTATGAAGGAAGAGACTATAAATTAAGACAACTTAAAATAAAATAAGAATCAAGATCACCATTTATCAGTTTTTGAGTGAATATAATGTAGAATTGTTCTACGATTAGCTAAAGACGTATGATTTAATAGCTAGAGTCGACTAGAGTATGAAATGGCAAACGAAGATTGGAATTGCAATATAAACTACGTTGGAAAAAGAAAGGAAAGTGCATCTGAACTGAGTCAATGCCTCATTATTCTTATATTGAGGAGACTATATGCAGTTCTATTTTTACATAAATTAATAATTGGCAAAATTGACTCATCTCTGCTATTGAGCCAAATTAACTTTTCTGTACCTTTGAGACGTACTCGTAACTTCACACCGATTTCTCTAAATACTTGTAATACTAACTATTCTCTGCATGAACCTTTTCGAGTTCTCTGTGCTGACTATAACAGACTTTTCCGAGTCTTCAACTCAGAATCCTCTTTTGATACGATTAAGAACCATATCCTTAACTTTTTAGCACGTAGTAACTTGCACTAATTTGCTTTACTAATCATATTGGTCTGATTGGGTTTTTCTGCGAACAACCCAGATATTAACTTAAATTTTTTACTTAAATATCCAGCCCCATGAAGTGTATATTTAGTCGATCTACACATGTCAGTTTGTCATTCCGTCAGTCTTGTCCTATGGTCGATCTCGGAAACTAAAAAAGCTAAGGTGAAGTTGATTTCATAGCTTAAAATTCCTCCCGCCACCTCCGAAAATCGATACAACATGATTATTCAAGGTTCACCTAGCCTTCGCTTAACATGAACTCTTTTAATACGAACTCGGCCTAACACGATTGTACGATTAGTCCCTGCCACCTTGTAACACTCTGAAAACCTCGTTCTTACAGGATTGCAAAATATGATGCTTTATAAATTCTGACCCGCTTATCAAAAGACAATCAAAACCTTAAGAAGAAGTTTTAAACGCCACTAAACAATCCAAGATGACTGATTTTTTTATCAACCAAGAGGAGCCACCACAAAAAAAAAACAGATAGAATCCGAAAATGCCACCAAATTGATTTAATAATGTTTATTTTAAAACTATTTAAAACAGTTCAAATTTGAAGAGCAAAAACAAAATCTTGGAACGTAGCCCCATATTTTGTACCTAATTCCATGGCTCGTTTTATACGATTTCGCTTAGCACGAAGTTTTCTAGGAACGCAGCCCCTGTGTTAAGCGGGGGTTATTCTTGACACAAGCATAATCTTGGAGTAGCCTAATAAGTTTGCGTCTTTGGTAACGGATTGTATTTGGTTTATTTGTTTCATACAAAAAAATACATACGATAGATATATATACAATATATTATTATGTTGCTTAACTTGAGGTCATATTTAAAGAGGTAACAAACTGTCCGCATTCATTTCCGCCTCGTCATCGGAGTCGTTGCTCTGCTGTTGCCGGTGCATTCCCGTGCGAGGACGTTCGGCTGGTGGACCCAACGGATCCACATGCTGTTTAACTGTGGGCAAATTAAGAATAAGTAACTATTCGGATTGGTTAGCAGCAGTAGTAGTGTCTTACTCGAGTAGGAGTTGGTGCTTTGGAGGTACGGATCGCCGTTGTAACTCGCAGGGTGAGTCGCTGAGATATCGCCGTTCTCCTGCAGACGCTCTTCATTCGATGCTCTGAGTGCTGTGTGGGAAAAAAGATATGATCAGATTGCGCTTAACAGAGTTAGTTGTGGGTTCACCTACTTCTGAGGCGACTGCTGCCTCTGCCGGAGGTGGCCGAGGACAATCGCTGCTGTTGATAGCGCTGTTCGTTCAGACGTTCCTGCTGCTGCTTGTGTAATCTGGCATAGTCTTGGGCATAGCGTTCATGCAACTCGCTCATGCCCAGGGATTTGGTGACCTGCATGAGAGCGCGAACACAAGTCAAGTTATCCGGGAAACGGGCATAGATCTTCTCGAACATGCCCAGATATTGCTTGGGCGGCAGATAGGAATTACGAAAACAACTGGCAATGCGCAACATGAGATTGGGATCATTGGGATCCGCGAGGACAGCACGCTCATAGTAGTAGAGCGCCTTTTCCGTGGCTTGAAGCTTGATGTAGTAGGATCCAATGGAGCTGGCAATGTTTATGTCGCTCATGTTGATGCGATACGCCTCATTGTAATACTGATTGGCCTCCTGATAATCCTGTATCTGCTCATACATGCTCCCAACCTTCTCAAACAAACTCGAGTCGATCTCCGCGGCTGAGATGCCCAGCACTTGCAGGTAGCCTTGAAGAGCACCTGGCGAGGCACTGGACTTGAAGTTACCACTAGAGCTGTTGCTCAGACGCCGCTCCTGCAGCCTAGCCAACTGGTAGTAGACATGACTATGCTGCACTGAATGTGGCTCCATTAGCTGCGCCTTCAGCAGCTCAAACTGCTCCTCGGCCAACTCAAAGTCCTGCTCCTGCAGCGCCAGCAGACCCAGATTATAGTTGGCCTCGAAACTTTTGGGCTCCAACTGCAGTGCCCGCTGCAATCGATCTCTGGCTGAGCTGCCATTACTATTCTGCATATCCACAATGCTGGCATTTACCAGAGCCAATGCGTTTGTTTGTAGTGCTCCAATCTCCTCCAGCTGATTGAGACAGTGTGTGGCCATCTCCAGGTTTCCTAGCTGTGAATATAAGACATGACAAACTGAATATGAAGCATACTGACATCTGACCCCTTACTTACATTAATATAGATAAAGGTAAGATTAGTCAGCGCACTGGATGTCATAGAGCTCTCGCTTTTCCGATCGTAGGTTTGCAACGTTTCGATTGCCTGATTAACGTCGTTCTGGCGTAGATAGACAAGCGCCTTGTTTAGCTCCAGTTCGTTGGCAAGCCAGGATAAGTTGGATGTCCTTATGACCTCAATGCACCAATTGTACCCTGCATGTAAATGATTGAATGATTATTGTTTATCAACCGACATGAAAAGATGGCCACGATTTCTTTAATCGCATTGACCCAGATACATTTTTATAGTCAAAGCGATATGTTTCCAAGTAAGTTCCAAGTTAATCTTAGAAGTACTGATTGGCACAATTATACTGATATGAGAAACAAGAAGACCAAGTAGATGTCCTTTCTTAAGTTCGTAGTACAGGCTGAGACTCACTAGTTATCAGAAATCTCGAGAAAAGCTGCTACAATACGTCTGCTACAATATTTCCATCAATACGCTAGATATTTCTATACAGGATCATCTCTTCTGAGCTAGAGTAAGTTTGGGACACATTTTCTATAGTATACCATTCACCACAAGTTCATCTTATTTCTATCATAACCCTGAACATTTCCCCATTTCGTGTTTTTCATCCTTATGAAGATAGTTTACTATCCAAGGCGAAGTAGACTCACCATCATTGTAGTTTTCTTCAATTAGTGGTGATATCAGATCCACAATCATGGTAATGGAACGTTTCTCTGTATTCCGCTTTCGACTTATATAAGCAGCCAGTTCGTCGGTCTTAAGAGCCTGCAGAACGTAACGGTTCTTGGCTTTGGCAGGACTTTTTTGGCATCATTCACCTGCTGATATGAGCCACCGCCCTCGGCGTCAATGATCGCTACCTCTGGCGCATGAGTTCCTCCAATAATTGGATGATCTGCCGCCGATTGTCCTGCTTGTTCAGCCTGTTGCTGTAACCTAATTATATTATTCTCATTCTCCAAATCGTGTTCACTTTCAACGGGCTGCACGTCGCACAGACTCCGAAAGGTGCTCTTGATTTTGTCCACATCCCCCAGAGCATAATAGCAGAGCAGCAGATGGATGCCACTGCGGATATCCGCTCGTTCCGACATAATGAACTCAAAGCTTGAGGCAGCATCCGCGTACTGACCCATCCTCACGAAGAGAACTCCAATGTTCTCAGTGATCTTCAGACGTAGCTGCTTCAGAGTGTTCGGCACCGAATCCAGTGCCATCCGATACATTTTTATGGCCTTCTTGTGCATGTTCATTTTTAAATATATATTACCCATGTTCAGCTTCAATTGGTTAACATGAGGGAACATTTTGTTCTTGGTCATAATGTTGTAGGTGTTCAGGGCCTCGATGTGCATATCGTTGTTCTCGTATTGCTCGGCAAGATTGAAAAACACCTAAGGTCAGATTGGGAGAATGACTAGCTAAGAGATGACACTAATAGTTCTTACCGCATAAGTTAAATCAAAATTATGGAACACATTCTCGCCCTGCTTGTCCTGCTCTTGATGGAGTATACGATCCAACGAGGATGCGTCCTTCGCCTTGTTCAAAGCCTCTGCCAGTGAAGACTTTATCTCGGGATTGGTAGATGCATTTTTTCGATTTGATGCAGTGCGTGCAGCAAGCACGATTGAAGACTCCAGCAGCTTGACAATTTTGCTTTCCATGTTCTTGTACTTGATCTGTGGACTGTGTTGTGGGTCATCAATTAACCTTTCTAATCTAAGCAAATGGCAGAGTACAACTCACTTAACCTCTTTAGTTGCATCAACAGCAGCATTGGCCGAAGATAGGGTCTGTTGTTTGACCTTCTCCAAGAAGAATTTATCGAAACGTTGTCCCGCCGAGCCGGAGGTGCTGGCCGCATAGCCCACAGCCCGCACCGCTGTAGAGGGTCTGGCCAGAGCTGTCTTCTCGCCGCCAGCTCGACTACTTACCAGATTTCCACGCTAAACATAGGAATAGGAATTTGTTTGCATCGGATTAACAACTTCTGATTTTCCACTTACCGAAAAGAACTGTGAAGTGGGTGGTCTACCCGCTGCTGTGGGTGGTGGCGGTGGTGCCGTCGATGGTTCCACATTGCCAACAAAACCTTTATCCTCTTCTTGATTAGCACTCATTATCTATTTTACTTTTTAAGACTCAAATAAATTTTCAACTTTACTAACCAAATATATTTCACAATAACTTTTGTTGTGGTAAACCGTTACCTTGGCATTTCCTTTACCGGTTTAGTTTACGGTACATTGTTGACAATACCGTTGCTAAGGATCTTCAGGGTCGCTTAGTTAGCCTATCGATAACCTGCTTATTATAAGATTAACTGTATCGAGTTGAAATCCTTAATTGGAAGTCAACCTAAGTCAAGTTTAGCACTTCTTAAATATCTTACATAAAACATATGAACAGACAAAGGGACAAACACACAGACAGATATACTATATATTATATATAATTATTATTCTGTATACGCCACATGCATATATATTATACATGTACATTTAATATTCATAGATTAATATAATTTTATTCAATTCAAATTATTATATTTACTCTGATAATTATTGATTGCGTGGCTAACAATACTTTAGATTTTAAAATTTAATATTTTGAATAACATCAAAAAGGTGTTCTGTTCTTTAATTGTCGAATAAAACCATTGCAAATTTTGATAAAGATTGATAAAGCTGGGGCCAAGCCAATTAAA